>OY757557.1:912846-935166 GCA_963584105.1 Alviniconcha strummeri
CCCTTATTATTATTATTTATCGTGCATATCTATGGGCCCTCTGGCCAGCACTCCTGAGCTTCTCTTTCGACTTCTATTACCTTGGTGACCTCAACTTAGGAATGCTCCACTGATGTCATAGTCCCGACGATGATACAGAGCAATGGCAGCCCACGTTTCGTTGTTAGTTCCAGGACTTTTTGCGTTTGTTGCTTGTTGTTCTTTGTCATAATCTGATACAGAACTGAGGCCTAGGACGCTCGTGCAGAGTCAACAAACAGTGGAATTAATTAGCGCTTTGAAAGACCTCACAGACCTGGTGGATTTCTCTGCCTTGTATTTGCTCGCATGCCAGGTGAGAGTTACCATAGGCAACTCTGGTCTTTGATGTCGTGTTTGTGTGAGGTCTTTCGGGCGTTAATTAACTCCTTTGTTTGTTGATTCTTCTTAGTAATTTTTTCCCTTATCGCTTTCGCCGTTGCTGCTTATCGTTGTTTCTGTTCGAGTTCTTCTTTCTATTCTTCTTCCTTTTCTTTCTCACTTCTTCCTACTACCACACCTGGTACGCTGGTGTTATTATGATGAATTAATCGTGCTTTGTCGGGCTATGACTTTAGCTGTACATACTGGTACTCAATAACGTCTAACCGAAAACAAAACAAAGCAAACAAACAAACAAACCCCCACTCCTGACGCAATTAGCGTCTCGCCGAAAGAAAGATACACCAGCAGATGTATATTAGGGCGAAATAAGTCATGGGAATCACAAGGACAAATATTTGCGAAACACAATTCATCATACCGCAAGTAAAAAGTCTGATTCACTGATCTGACACACGTCACTTAATGCCTGAAGAGGACTTGGAAAAAATGAGGTTGAATACACCCGGAAAGCAGAAGTTAGAGAGAATTTGTTCCTCTCTTGTGCTATCTTGAAAAACGCACTGTCCCTTGCTAACGGGAGGAGAGAATTCTAATGCTAGCTCTAAAACAAAGAAGCCTTTGACGGCTCTGGGTACTCGATCAGCAGAAGGGATCCCAGCTTCTCCGTTCGTATTACACCATCCACATGGGGTGGGGAAGGGGGGGGGGGGGGGTGAGGGGGCGGTAGTGTCTTGAACTGTTGAACAGTCTGTGCTTCAAAGAAACCCCATGGCACGACGTAATCCCGGCGGTTGTAGAGGTGACGGCGAACACGCCAAACTGGGGACCCCCGTGACATTAATTGCCTCAGGATTCACCAAGGCTTCGACCCTCATTTCGCTATACGTCCCTATTGATTCAATGAAATACAGTATACGCTGTCTGTTAGTTTCACACATCCTAGTCTCTGCCTGTAGGTAATCAAAGAAAGAAAAAGGGAGCGGGAGAGACGTTAGGTGGAAGGGGTTGAAAAAGCTGTGTGTGTGTGTGCGTGCGTGTGTGTGCGTGCGTGCGTGCGTGCGTGTGCGTGTGTATGTGCGTGCGTGCGTGTGTGTGTGCGTGCGTGTGCGATTGTGAGTATGTGTGTGCGTGCGTGTGTGCGTGCGTGTGTATATATATATATATATGTGTGTGTGTGTGTGTGTGTGTGTGTGTGTGTGTGTGTGTGTGTGTTGTGTGTGAATGTGTTGTGTGCGAGCATGTGTGTGTGTGTGCGCGCGCGCGCGTGCATGCGTGCGTGTGTGCGTAAATGTGTGTGTGTGTGTGTGTGTGTGTGTGTGTGTGCTGTGTTTTGGTTCCTTGCTTTGTAATGAGCTAGCTTAGTAGCTATGTGCTCCAGTTATGAGAAATAGCACTCAAAACTGTGGATAGATGATGCCATGACATGATAGAGCCTGTGCTGGAGAAGCCGGAACACACACACACACATACACACACACACACACACATACACGCACACAAACGCACACACACACACACACACACACACACACACACACACACACACACACACACACACACACACACACACACACTCGCGCGTGCTCTCGCTAAATGGAGGCTTCGTGTTCAACATGTCTCTTTGCAATCTCCATAATATGTGAAGTACTGCGCAACTCCTCAGGGTCCCCACTTGCCAGAAGAAAGTAATCCAATACTGGATGGGCCTCCGTTCAAGGACCGAAAAGAGCAATAACCAATACGACTACTTTGTTTTTTATGCATTCGCTTTATTTCAGCGTAGCGACCAACATTTCACGCGTTTTCAGCAAGATACAGCCTAGCTGATGCATACACCGTTATTCCAGAAGGTTGAATTTCAAATCAGTAGAATACAATGTATTGTGACTGGTTGGATAACAAATCAATAGAAATAATACGATTTATGATGCCTGACTGAGAAAATCATGTATACATGATGATGATGATCGCTTTTATATAGCGTTATTCTCCGTTGTCGAGTAGACTCACTACGCTTAAGTAAATTTATGTTAGTATATAATTTTATATAAGGAAATAAAAAATACAAAAAGTCGGATACTCTTTCTGGTGCGACCTAACGTACTGGTCTGTAATGGGGGTTGGGACCGGCGGGGTGAGGGGGGGGGGGGCAGGGGGGTGGTGGGGGGGGGGGTTGGGGAGGAGATGGGAGTGGGGTGGTGGTGGACTGGGGGTTGGGGCGGCGAAGGTTACAATGAAAAGCCTACGCTACAGACGGCCGATACACACTGTATCGGGGACACTCGACATCAGGATGGCCAAGACAAAGAGTCCTGCCCCGAGGTTAATCCCAAAGCAACACGTGCACGCGACTGATTGAAGCGTCCGCCACACGCCACCTTGTTCCTCTCTTGTGCTATCTTGAAAAACGCACTGTCCCTTGCTAACGGGAGGAGAGAATTCCTTTCTGGATCCGGAAACCCGAAGGGTATCAACCATGTCTGTGTGTCCCTAATGACATCTATTTTTTTTTCTTTCTTTCTTTCCCTTTCCCTTCTTCGTTTTTGTTTGTTTTGTTTTGTTTTGTTTGTTCTCCATTTTCTCTTTCTTCTTCCCTTTTTGTTGTTGTTAAGATTCTTGTTTTTTAGTTTCGTTTTTGTTTTTTAGTTCTTAATTTGCTTGTGCGTTCAAACAAGAAGATTCACACTCATTCTGCGAGTTGCTGGGATCAAAATGGCCACCTTTTCAAATTATAGCGTGTTATGTTTTGTTTTGGTTTTCCTCAAACACTCGAGGCATCGAGGCAGTGAACACATCACAACGGAAACAGAATAAGAACATTTTCATTTTCCACGGTTTAACTGTTGCTTTGTCGCTTAGAAAAGGGGACTTGCCCCGAAAATTCGCATACGTTTTGTATAGTCATATTAAATCAGCGTTCCCTTTAACCGTTTGTGTATTTGGATCACGTTTTGTTTTGTTTTTCTGTCGATCGTTCCTTACCAATCTCAGTATAATTGCTGTTGTCATCCGCTTTATAAAGGGGTCAACAGTGTGCCGGAAGGCGACCGTAATCGTGCAGTTTGTGACGTGACGTCCTGTCACCAGCACAGGACTGGGTGCATAGCAATTCCTCACCACAGAATGCAATCTGCTTTGCATTCCTTTTGAATGTCCTGTTACTGACAGCGCTTGCACAGCGGCTGTCATTTACACCTTTTGGGATGCTGATCCACATTCCTCACAGAGAGAGAGAGAGAGAGAGAGAGAGAGAGAGAGAGAGAGAGAGAGAGAGAGAGACACTGACATATTTAACTGAATAGGCCAACAGCCCCTTTCAGTGAGGGAACAAGAGACTCACAGAACCCACGACAAACATTCAATGGCATCTTCATCCAAATCTCCAATGGGATCATTCAATCTCTACCAATACTTATACATTCATTACAATGTGCACATAAGCACACACGTTTGCAGAGCGGCTCCATGGACATCCACACAGGGTGATACTTAAGTATTCGCATCCAGCTTAGATGACCTTAGATTAAATGCACACACTAGGAATTTTGCAACATTTATAATTTCCTCCTGAGAGCTACTATTCATGAGGATGATGAGATGTTTTCTGGGGTCGCGTACATTAATTATGTCAGGCAGGTACTTGCTTCTTAATTGATTATACACTGGACATTGGAATACAAAATGTATTTCAGTTTCTTGTTGGGTGGCACAAAATGGACATGTTGTATTATCTGTTGTTGTTGAAAACCGGTGTCTATGGAGATTTATCTGCGATACTCCCATTCTAAACTGTGCGAGACAGTTCCTGTACACCTCCGTCCAAAGAACATCCACATATCTCTCCCTTTGAAAGCAATGTTTGTAGCTATTGTACACTGACAACCTTTCACTTGTGTCTAGATGATTACACCATCTGTGGCAGAATGAACTACGCAGTCTTTCTTCCAACTCCTTGATAAAGGGTTTAACATTTCCGCAACCAAAAAGCCACACTTGTTCGAATCCATTGGTACATAACACTAATTTTACATGTGACACCCAGGTTGTTTTGCCTCTGTTGTGTAAAGCAAGTAACATTTTGTATGCTTTTCTGGAATAGAAGTTGTCCGGTTGCATGAGTAATTTCAGCCAATACTTAATAAACCTAACTGTAGCTGTAATGAACAACGGATAGCGACCTAGTTCTCCGTAAACAACATCATTTGGAGTCTTATTACGCACATGCAAAATTTTCTTACAAGCAAAAAAGTGCACACGTTCAATTTGTTCATATTTTCTGTAGCCCCAGATTTCTGCAGCATACAGCAATGTGGGTACAATCTGTGCATCAAAGAGCTTAAAAAATACTTCTGTGGAATTACAACTGATCTTTTTCAGCGCTCTCAATACTTCTAGCGTGCTTTTCTTTGCTCTTATTGACGTGTCCTCCATTGCCGCAGCGAAACTGTGTCCTGTGGAAAAAGTCAGCCCTAGATATTTATATTTATTCACCACCTCTAGTACTGCACCACCCAAGAACCATTTTTCTTTTGCCGCCAAAAAGCCACCTTTTCTAAACACTATCACCTTGGACTTGTCCAAATTCACGGTTAAACACAGTCTCTCTGCAGCTACAGACAACAGAGAGAGAGAGAGAGAGAGAGAGAGAGAGAGAGAGAGAGAGAGAGAGAGAGAGAGAGAGAGAGACAGACAGACAGACAGACAGACAGACAGACAGACAGACAGACAGACAGACAGACAGAAATAAGAAGAAGAAGAAAAAGAAGAAGAAGAGCAGAAAACAACAAAACAAACAAGCAAACAAACAAAGTAGTTCTGACGTCATTTCACGGTGCTGCATAAAAGTTTGTTTTTTAAATTTGTGTTTTGATAGATTTATTTTTTAGTCAAGAGGCAAATTTAGAACCCGCACTCGTGTAATACTCTGTGCGAAAAACAACAACAACAACAAAGAAGGCCGAGGCTGAATGTTTGGGACATTCTGACCTATCTTGTTGCCATAAATCTTTTATTTTTTTATTTGTAATTTCTTAAGATCGAACGCACGAGATTTAATATTACCAACGTAAATAACATCTTTAATTATAATTTATTATGTATTATCCCAGCTGTACGCTTGCTCCTGTGCGCCGGTCGTGCTGTCCGTCTGTGTCCATGTGGATCGAGGGCAGCTCCTTCCCATCCCACATTCGAGCCGCTACTGTGCTGCACACACAGCCTCTACTGCCTGTTGCCATCAAAGGAAATGGGAGGAGAGGGTGAGCGTGTGTGGAGGTGGGAGGAGGGTGTCTTTAGCCGCACACTATCTGCCAGGAGCAGGCGGAGCGTGATGGATGCACACTTGGTCTGGTCTTACATCGCCGTTCATGGTTCTTCGGTCCCAGTGCCGACGCGCCAAGAGAGAAGAAAGAAAGGCTGCTTCCTCCTTCTCTTTTCTTTCTTCTCGCTTCTTCCTTCTCCTTCTTCTTCCCGAATGCGGAGTGTGAATGCTAAAGGTGGAGCCCACAGACTGTTTCACGTCAAAGGGCTTGGAAAGGAGAGGCAAGAAAGGGCTCAGGGAAGATAGGAAGAACTTGTCAATGCCGCAGCACGCTGATATATAATAAGCAGATATTTTTCACTCGTCGATAGTCTGTTGTGAGTTAACGTCAGGCTAGTGGATCTGAGCTAATGCAACAAGTGTTGAAAAAAGAAAAGAAAAAAGGGACATAAAAAATACATTTCTCTCTCGGTTTTTATAAGAAACACATCACCATCATCATTATCCTCATCCTCATAATTATTTTCGCCATCGTCATCATCATCACCATCATCACCATCGCCGTCATCATCATCATCATCATCATCATCATCATCACATGTACAAGGAAGATTTGCTAGTATTGATGATTTTGCTTTTGGTCTGATTTAATTCTTTAAGTTACGATTTTGATTTTGACTCTTTATTTTTAGGCAGCTGAAAATAGAAACAGAATAGATACAGGAAGTTTTCCAATAGCACTGTATAATAGGCTGTCCATCAGTTGTCGCAAAGGCGATCGGTTTAGTGTGGCACAAGGGCAGATCGAGATCCTTGCGGATTACGTAAGCACACCCGCCTTGGCTTGGGCTATGCCTCAAAACACTGACATCAGCAAGAACACCATGGCCTTCTTTCTCCATCGTATAACAAGTTAAACGTAAAGAATCATTGAGATGTGCTAATTATTAAGTGTTTTGACTTTGAGATGTGCTAATTATTAACTATTTTGACTTGGTCGTGTTTGCTGTTGATTGTGTTGCGTGTAGAACTGTCACCCAGTTTGGTGACTTGCGTTTGGACTTGGTTTAAACAAAATTTTATTCATTCAACATAATCATAAGCTCAACAAATAAGTACAGGAAACACAAAAGCAGTATGCTTATTTGAGTGTTACCTATATATAAAATAATAATCATACAGACATTTACGATGGCAAGATGGCAAATTGTTGTCAAAACGTCAGAGGCAACAAAACAAACAAAAGACCAAAATGACAACAAAAAACAAACAAAACAAAACAAAAACAACAACAAAGCTGGCGGAGGGGGCGGGGGTTGAAAAACAAATAACTAAACGAATGGTCTAGTGATGTCATAATTATTGATCTGAGAGAGACAGAGAGAGGGAGAGGATTAAAACGTGTACTTCTTCGCTTGTATCCTAGACACATTTTAGCAGACTTTTACAGATTTACAAGCGGTCGGTTTGGCGCAAAAAATCGTGGACTATAGCAAATATTTTCTTATTAGTTTCTAAATGTAGCTGGTCGTTTCCAAACAGAAGTGTATTGATATTTCTTTCGTTCTCATCTAGTTTATTAATGGTTTTATTTCTAATACTATTATAAAGGGGACACTGTAGTAGGAAATGCTCTGATGTTTCTGCTGTATATCCGCATGAACACATAGGGTCTTGTAAAAGTTGGCGTCTGAATAAGTCATAATTTAAATCGCTAATAGCAAGTCGGAGTCTACAGTGCTTAACTTGTTCCTTTCTAGTACCAAAATAATAATATATAGGAATCATAGTGTCATTCGTTGACAAATATTTTTTCAGCAGGCTAATTGAAGGATTTGTTTGTATAGTTTGAGGTAATGTGTTCCACAGTTGGGTAGTTGACGGAATGAATGAATTTGCATACAGTTCTGTTTTATGAGCGTGAATGACTCTTTCATGTGGTCGTCTTCGATGATACGGGTTTGTTGTTGAAACTAGAGGTGGTACTAAGTTCGATAGGTATCCGGGGCACTGGTGATTAATCATTTTGTGAAACATTAACAGCTTGTGACGTTTTCGTCTTTCTTTTAGAGTGCGAAATCCAGATTCTTTATATAACTTTTCGTGGCTTGTTCCTCTAACAGCTCCTAAAATAGTTCTTATAGCTTCCAAATGCAAGTTTTCGAGCATGTTTGAAAGTGTTCCAGAACAATTATCCCAAACAATGTCGGCGTAGTCAAACTGTGGTAATATAAAAGATTTGTACATAGTATCCAAGGCTTTTCGGCACAGCTTGTACTTAATGGAACGTAAACATGAAATAAGAAGGGTTACTTTTCTAATAATACTGTTTATATGTTCTTCCCATTTGCAGTTACTTTGAAAAGTCAGACCTAAGTGTTTGTGACATTCCTTGTCTTCGAGAACAACATTTCCAAATGAAAGTTGGTAAACTGGAAGGTTGTCTTTCTTAAATGTTAGCAATTCAGTTTTTTCTTTATTAAAACTAACTTTCCATCGTTTCGCCCAGCTGTTAATTTTTTCCAAGTCAGAATTTAAAATTGCTGCTCTTCTGTCGGGGTCTTTCAATGCAAGTGACACACTTGTGTCATCCGCAAAAAAGTTGTATAACAGATTCAATATTTTTGGTTATGTCGTATGTCGTTTATATATATGAGAAATAACAAGGGGCTAACACAGACCCCTGTGGAACTCCAGAAGGTACTGTTTTGTATTCAGACTTTTTACCTTTTATAACAACGGCTTGTTTGCGATTTTGTAAATAGTTTTGAAACCATAATGCCAAATTGCCTCTTATACCAACTGCTTCTATTTTTTTCAATAATCCCTTGAGCCACTCTCGATCGAAGGCTTTGGAAATGTCGAAAAAATGGATTGTGTAGTTATTCCTTGATCGAATGATGTACATAGGTCATGATATATTGATGTAAGTTGGTTAACTGTCGAGTCTCCTGGCATAAATGCTGACTGGGATTGAGTAATAATATTATTAACCTTCAAATAATTCAACACACGGCTGTGAACACATCGTTCTAAGACATTATTTGCCTACACAACTTAACAGCGAAACAGGACGATAATTATTACACAGATTTTCGGGTCCTTTTTTATGTAGTGGTGTTACATGAGCAATCTTCCAAATGTTTGGGAAGATACCTTCATTCAAACAGCGGTTAAACAGGATGGTTAAGTGTTCTTTAATAATGTCAACTGTAGCTATCAGCAATTTATTATGAATCATATCGGGCCCTGTTGCCTTTGATTTGTCTAAATTTGTTATTACACTATGTACGTAAGTAAGTATAATATCAGTAATTTCAGAATCGGTGTACTCTACATTTGGAGTATTTTCGTTTGGATTGTCTAATGTCGATTGTTGAATAAAATAATCATTCAATACGTTGGCCTTGTCTTCGCTGGAAGAATACAAAGTACCATTGAAGAAGATGGGAGGAATGTCGTCGGATATGCCTTTTTTATTCATAAATTGTTTTACCAGTTTCCAACATTCCTTAGTACCGAACTGTTTTGGGTCAGATACCTTCAAATCAAATTCATTTAAATATTCCAGTTTTCTGTCTCTAATCTTAGCGATTATTAGGTTTCTGTAAGTCCGATAAGCTCGCCAGTCTTCGTCTTTATTGCTGCGTTTTGCTTTTTTAAACAACCTATATCTCTGTTTTATAGCCCAGCGAATGTCTGCATTTATCCAAGCAGCATCTTTAGAGCGAATTGTGACGGTTTTTACAGGCATGCAATTGCAGGCGGCTTCGAAAAATATAGTATTAAAATGTTCAGCACAGTCGTCAATGGATCCATTTTGCATAGCATCGGCCCAGTCTATACGAGACAGCATGTTGCAGAATTTAGTGGAATCTAATTTGTCATAATTGTATAATGTTCTTTTGAAACTATAATTAGTACTGGTGTTATTGATCACTGTTGCACATGGCACACAGTGGTCACTACATATTTCCGGCAAAACCTCTATACTTTTAATAACTTGGGGCGTCTGGGTTATGATAAGATCAATACATGTACTACTTGTCGGAGTTATTCTAGTGTCAGAATTAGTTAGCTGGTGCAACTGAAACATGTGGAGTATATCAACTAAGTGCTTGCTTGGGAAGTTAAAGTCGGAGTTGAAGTCCCCAAAGGCAATACATTTTAAACCAGTGTTATTTACAAAAGCTTTGTCTGATTAAATCCCAATAGTCAACT
The DNA here is from genome assembly GCA_963584105.1 of Alviniconcha strummeri. NCBI lineage: Eukaryota > Metazoa > Mollusca > Gastropoda > Provannidae > Alviniconcha > Alviniconcha strummeri. The sequence continues at coordinate 922,691 of OY757557.1, forward strand.
GTGGCACTCGGCTGTCGGTAGAATGAACCTATAAGCATGGTTTCCTTGTTAATTTTGGTTTCAATCCAAATAGCTTCAAGACCGGGTACATGAAGATCGGGTCTGTGTTTACAGAATAAGTGTCGTTTCACGTATATGGCTACTCCACCACCACTGTGGTTTAACGGTCGGTCTAGTCTAATCGGTGGATGGAAATGTAGTAAGTCTGTTTGAGCACAAGGTATGATGCGGAGCTAGCCACGTCTCAGAACATGTAATAATATCATATTTATTGCATTCGGTTTCAATGTCCGATATGTGTTTAGGTATACTTCTTGCATTGAGATGAATTATTTTAATTTCATAATTAGGGGTAGGGCCTGGGTTAGATTCGATATCTCCTGAGCGTAAGAGAAGCAATTGTAACAAACTAGATGACAAACTTGATAATTGTAATCTATTTTCTTGCGGTTCCGAATGAAAACAACGAGATGTGGAATGCCCTGTGTTTTCAACAGCAGTAGTCTGCTCAGCAAAAAGGAAAAAGAATATGAGATCACTGATAATTTACTAAAAAATACTTTGTCATGATTATTGACCGCTCTGTTGTAAAAACATCCAATTCTGGCTCTATAAATACACAAATCATTCACCATTTTATGTAACGGTTCCCACGAGAACGCAAAACAAAAACAAGCCCAGGATGGATGTATAGTTTTGTGCGGTATACAATAACAACAAGCGACTGTCTTCCAATCCAGTCTCTCTCAAGGCTGTCTCTCTAGAAAAAAATACACTGTTCATTCTGCAATTAAATGTTAACGGATAATGAAAAAAGAAGACAAACAAAAATCAAAACAAACAGCAACAACAACAAAACAAGAGTGATGGAGGAAAAAATTAAAAAAATTAAAATAGAGTGACAAATTAATTTATTAATTATTATGTACACTGTCTTACAGATATACAATGTGTATGGCGAGGGTTATTTGCGCCGCAATAGGCGCGGTATTTTACATCATTATTCAGTAAGGGATTTATAATCAATCGTCGTAGTCTAAATCAAACAAAAGGGCTCCTTTTTTCCCCTTTACGTGTAGCTACAACAGAAAAACTTGGGCGTGCAAATCAGGCTACAGTTACAGATACGTTACAATAAAATGCGCATTTCGTAACACTGCACATTGATGGGACACGAATTTTGGCAATAAGGTATCCTACCGTATCTTAATTTAGAGTGTTATTTAATGTGCGAGGCTGGATTGAGTGTTTGCGTGTACTTGAGAGTGCGGTGTACGATGATTTAACGATGTGCGTGGGTTCCTGTGTGTGTGTGTGTGTGTGTGTGTGTGTGTGTGTGTGTGTGTGTGTGGGTGGGTGGGTGGGTGGGTGGGTGGGGGTGGGTGGGTGTCGTGTGCAAGCGTGTGTGATATGCGTAAGCATGTGCGTGCGAGTATGCGTGTGTGCGCGTGTGTGTATTATCGGTTTTCAGTGCTCTGTGAATGATTCTGGCTATTATTACTAATGTACAGTCAAACGCTACTAGTGAGACTATTTTTACATCAACGTAACGGTCGGTCGCAAGCACGGCGACAATATAAACCTATTATATGCAAACCTACGTTTCCTATTTTACTACTACTGGCGTTTGGACTTGGTGTTGAGTAACTGAATGTGTGAGTCGTCCCGAGGTGACCCAGTAAGGCTGATGGGAATTACAAATCCAAGAACTAACTTACTCTTTTTCTGCTGACTAATTCACAAGTTATTCTTTTGTTCACTATTTCACAAATTCTGCTCTCTGAATCCCCCACTCTCTGAATCCCGCACTTTTAGCAATGTACTTGGAACAGTTGTCAAGCATCATGTCCTTGCGTTAACAGAGTTTTTTTTTTTAACTGTTTAATAAGTCACCTGAAAATAATTAACTTAAAAAAACTAAACTGTTTTGACATAACGCTTAATGCATCACTGCAGATAATTCACTTTTTGAAAACTGTTTTGATAAATTATAACATTTAATCAGTCCCCTGCAGAAGATTCACTTTTAAAAAACTGTTTTCAAATAAGGTTTAATATATCCCCTTCAGAAAATTCATCCTTCCTTGTGCTGCTGCAGCCACAAGAGCAACGTTGGTATTTGTCTGTCTGCCTGTATTAGGGCGACGCAACGGGAATTTTGTTGAGGCAATCGGGGAACATATATTTCCCAACGCTTCATTCATTCTTCTGCCAGTGTCTGCGTCAAAAGACCCTTTAACGTGTGCGGTCAGAAGAACGCGGGTGTGACATTTTCCCATTTCTCAACTGAGGGACAAGTCGTTCAGTCTGGCTTCTTGTTTTCTAGGCCAGACCAGAAGACTAAATACGGCTCTGCGCCAGAATGAAGCCTGGATTTAACCCAGAAATACGCGACACGAGGCATAATACGATGTGAAAGTTTAGTCTGTGATTTCCATTTCCATTTCGTTTTCTTGCCCACTTATTATATAACGAGAGTAAGCTTCTTTCGTAATCGACGTGTGCCATTTCTGGTTTCCGCCACATTTATCACGTCGGTTATGCTTTCCAACTTCAGGTAGTTACGCCGCATTGATTATCGTCTGCATCCTATGTCTGACGATGCAATCATGCTGACCAGTCTGGTTCTGTTGCAGTATATGCTCATCGTTCCATTTGCCATTCAGCCAGGGTTGTGAAAAATGATGCAAGGATAGTTCTCGCTAGGAATTGTTTAGCAGTCGATATTATTTTCCCAGAAGAGATTGATCATCGTGCAGTTTTTATATGTGGTTGCGTATGTTCTCTCTCTCTCTCTCTCTCTCTCTCTCTCTCTCTCTCTCTCTCTCTCTCTCTCTCTCTCTCTCTCTCTCTCTCATGCACATGTGACGGTTACGATGGATGGATTTCATACTTGCTGATTTTTTAATGGAAGAAAGAATAATAATGGTTATTAAACCTTTTGAACGAGCGCGTTTCAGCGGACGTTAAGGATGACATCAACTTTTCAGTATGCTCTAAGTGAAAGAAGGCATTCGCTTTATTCAAGCAAAAGATATAGCCAGGGGTATGGGTGGGCAACCTCTCGTATTAATAACATAGCATCTCGGCCTCTAGCCGTGTGGCAAAGACTGTCTGCAAAGACAAATGGACCTATCCTTGAATATGACAGTTTTCGAGTTCGATCTCTCTCTCTTTCTTCCTCTCTACCCTCTCTCCCCTCTCTCTGTCCCTCCCTCTGCCTCTCTCTAATGTAGCAAGGACTGCCTGCTACGTCCAAATGGACAAATACTGCTGTTCTTAAAAAAGACCCAGATCTTGTTTTAAAATGCTAGCAGTCAATGTTTATTTTGTTAATATAAATTGTTTACTGTTTTTAAAGTTTTTGGGTTCGAATTTGAGCTAGCTCTCTCTGTCTCTCTCTGTATCTGTCTATCTGTCTGTCTCTCTGTCTCTCTGTGTCTCTGTCTGTCTGTCTGTCTGTCTGTCTGTCTGTCTGTCTGTCTCTGTCTCTGTCTCTCTCTCTCTCTCTCTGTCTCTCTCTCTCTCTCTCTCTCTCTCTCTCTCTCTCTCTCTCGCCCACGCTCAGTATGCTAGAGTTCCCTCCTTTTCCACCCCCACCTTCTCTCTGTGTCCAGAAATGATCCAATGCAGCTGACAGGACGTTGGAATCCAATTATTGCTCTCTTTCTCACTCCCCCATCTCTCTGTCTCTGTTTCCCCACTGATCTCTCTAACGACATTGTAAATTCCTTCAACGTTTAACATTGAACGGTCTAACTGAAACAACATAATTTACTGACTTTCAGGATGATACCCCCCCCCCTCACCATCTCTCCCCGCCCCCCTCCCCATCGGTCTTAAGCAGGGTTGTATCTTTCCGAACGACAGGGGTCATTTAAGATTTTTAGGTCCACAGTGTAGACGCCATAATTATAGATTTCGCTGCTCGTTAGTTGGTCAAAAGAGCGAAGAAAAGTCACCATCTAACCCCAGGGTACCTGTGATTTGAATCCAGCAATACAAGCTGGTACCAGGCTTTCCAGTCAAATGTCATTTTGTCTAATAATTATGTATTGGACGTCATTCCCTTGGTGCTGTAAATGGCTTCGTTAAAAATTGAATATGTACTACTGTATAGACCGTCAAATACGGCGAGAAAAGGGACACAAAAATACCATCGAGGAGCCAGACAAACATCTCACCGAAATAGCTTTGCCGTGTTAACTTAGAAACGACCCACGGAAAGCTGCGTTTTAAAGGGAGCTACCACGAACACCCAAAGGGTCATTGAAACCTTGCCCTTTTAGGGGTTAACTGAGGGAAAAAGCCCGGTCCGCGAGGCTTGTAGACAAATTCAATTGAGCGAAAATTAGGTCTAGTCTCGTTGCCCGATTCCGGTGGGACATTTTTTGGCCTCTCCACAAGCCGTCATCCTGTGGCGTCTCTCTTTTCCGGACGCTGAAATGTGCCCCGGCTTTCTCCGCGTCTGTTGCAAACTTGGGAGGGAAATAATAAAGCCGTAAGGGGGAGCTTGTCACTGGCACGTAACGTTGTCGAAAGCCGCGCCTGACCTTTTCCGTTGGAGGTAATTTCATTGGTTTTCCGGTACCAGTCCTGGGGGAGGTGGTGGGTAGGAGAGAGGACGTGTAGACACGTTAGGTATTCACACTAGCATTTCCAAGTAAATTGGTGTTTTACGCCCAGTCAACCAGTGCGGTTATATCAGAGCGATGAGCATTTGCAAGCACACAAAAGGTATACAAAGCAATGCACAGTTTCAGTGCAAGTGCCCTTTTTAAAACGACACACAAACAGATACTACACTAAAAATGATGAAGTTTGGAGCAGGGTCTTATGCCTTTTAATTCACAAAATGACAAAGCCAAATGGGATAAGTAAGGAAAAGGAGGGAGGGAGGGGGGTGGGGCATTGCTGGGAGAGAGGGGGTTTAGCTCCTTCTCACTTCGTATGCATTGTCAGAGGTCAGAGGTCGAGCACGTCATAAGGAAGTCTTTCCCGGAGTACCGTCCAATTAACCTGACCATCATGCGCACCCTCTCTTTGCCGTCCCCTCTCCCTTCCAGCTCCTCCACCTGCCCTCATGTCTCAACTCCACAGTGACTATCACCGACGGGGTCAGAGGAAAAATAAGTTACATTTTGCCCTGGTTGATTAAGAAAGCCTCCATTCACCGTATATAATACAGTGCGCTTCTGTCCGGCAGTGACAGCTAGTGACATCATGGCACGCTACAATCATCCCCCAGTGCCAGAGAGAGAGAGAGAGAGAGAGAGAGAGAGAGAGAGAGAGAGAGAGAGAGAGAGGTATATGGCATATGGCAATCGGATGCATATACCCTCTCGGAATCAGAGCGCATCCTGCAGTAAAGTGGATTACTGATGGCAATGCATCGGATGAACCCTTGCTGAATGTAACGCCGCACATTGTTCCACAACACCCATAAATCTACGAGCATCGAAATCGACCGTGACAGTTATTGTCCCAAACAGCAATGAAGCTGTTTCGTCTTGCTAAGCACGAACGTGGCAATGGCTCCCATGAAGCACTACATCATGGCAAGCAGGTTATCGAGATGGTAGGACAGAAAGGACTCTTTTTATGGTTGGCTATTTCCGGAGTTCACACATAACGACAATTCTTCAAGGGTTACGAGAAACCAGGCTCAGCTAATATACCCACCTCGCTATCAGTGGAAGACATTTGATGTAAGACGTGTGTACACCCACAGCGCTAGAGCTGCCTCCAAAAGGCGATCACGGGGTTGTAGTTTGTGATCAGATTTGTTGTTTGTAACACGTGTGGTTTTCAGTTTTGGTTACTAAGTTTTTTCAAAACGTCAGCCTAACTGACTTCTCTGCGCATGCTGTGCACATGTGTATGTGTGTGCGTGTGTGCGTGTGTGTGTGTGTGTGTGTGTGTGTGTGTGTGTGTGTGTGTGTGTGTGTGTGTGTGTGTGTGTGTGTATGTGTGTGTGTGTATGTGTGTGTGTGTGTGTGTGTGTGTGTGTGTGTATGTGTGTGTTTGTGTGTATGCATTTGTGTGTGTGTGTGTGTGTGTGTGTGTGTGTGTGTGTGTGTGTGTGTGTGTTAGAGAGAGAGAGAGAGAGAGAGAGAGAGAGAGAGAGAGAGAGAGAGAGAGAGATTTATATGGGCCAGAGTAGGATGCTATCTAGGTAGCAAAGCTAATTTAGAAATAGAGAGAATCAGAACTAGCTTTTCGTTTTGACAGGGGAAGTAAACTAATCCACATATTTTCAAAACAATATTTTATTTTATGTCTATTCACATCGAAATATTTTCAAAGACCTCCGTTGAATTCTCTCTTTCTTGTACCCATTTTTATGACTTCCCTGACTCGGAAAAGGGCAGATGTTTTTGTCCAAACTTTCAAAGACCACCAGAGACCGTAGGAACTGGGTTTGTCCCTGATAGGACTGACCTCGGTGGGTGACTGCACGTTTAATATCAAGTAACTAAGTACAGCTAATTCAGTGACTCTTTTCAAACTGAACAGGCAGCGAGTTCTTGTTGGAGGACAACGTAATTATCTTCACCCTGCATGCGTTTCCTTTCTTACTATCGACCTTCGTGTTGGCCCGCGGAATAAGATAGGCCACCTTGCTCGTCGATTGATGTATGTTCCCATCTTGAGTGCCCACGAAATATAACTATGGCTTCCAAACAAATAAGACATCCTGTAACAGTGAATCAGACACGTGTTTGTGATTTCAAATAAATTGCCTTATTGCCACGCGGTGTATGTAAGTTATTGTTAAGGGGTTTCCTTCTAGGAAAATGCGACACTTGGCTGTAGTTCGGTGGAGCAATAAATGTTGACATGTGCTTGTTGTTGGCCATTTTTGACTTAACTGCGTTGCTGTTGACTGTGTTGCGTCCGGAACTTTGGTCCAGCTTTTTGCTTGTGATTTATTGACATGTGTTTTGAACTGGTGTGAACGGATTTTGATTGGTCATTCGCCCTGGGGGTGATCCTGTGCGGTTAAGGGGAAGTCACGTTAAAACCCTAGAACTAATTGTTCAGTTGATGTACTCACAGACCGTGGTCACAAGGCTGTCAGTGATAATAAAGTTCACCAAGTGCTACCGTCGTGCCTTATTTCGACCTTCCTGGTCCACTGACCTTCATTTTTTCCCGAATCCTCTCGTGACTTGTTAACGACGTTAGTTTCGGTTGACGCAGTTTTTCGTGTGTAATAAAACAAGTCACTCCTGCTCATAATCACAAGCGCTTAACCCCTTCACTGACATGATATCACTTAAAAACGATCAATAAAAGTGCGAAATCTGAAACCCTTAAGCCTTTTTGTCTTCTTTTTCGCTCTGGCATTGAGAAGATTTTCGCAAAACGCATGGCATTGAAAGCAGACGTATTAAAAGACCAGAACATATACTGTTTTCAGGCGTGTCCGTGCGTCTTCGAGCCCGGAAATTTTACAGGCTTCAGTTTCAGTTCAGTCTTGCTTTACGTCCACAGAAACCGAAGGTTCATTAGGGACGGGAGCCCAGGAAGGCCACCTCGACTTTTACACAGCTCCTGAGGTCTGTGATTTTACAGGCCGGGGCAATGAAGGGGTTAAGCAGGTTCCCGTGGTGAGTGCCTATATACATAGGCGCCAAAACACGTGTTATTGTGTATTGATAGATGTTTTGAACTGGTGTAAACTAGTGTCGAATGTGTGGTTCGTGCCGAGGGGACCCTATGCAGTTGACGGGATGTTAAATCCAAGACCTAACTGTCTACTATCAGTATCATGCAACAGCATTTGACGTTTATTACATAATATTGCCGTGTAAAAAGGAATTCAAACTTTTAACGGATGCACCAAGCGAAGACGTAAGCTGACCTCTCCGATCGGTGAGGGGGTCATTTCTGGATGTTGCTGGGCCCAGAGACTGTAAAAGCGATATGACCAGCACGCCTTCAGATTGTTGTTGTTGATCGCTTTTATACACCGCTCTTCCCAGTGGAATGCCCTGCCCAGGAGCATCATGGACACAGGCTCTTTTCATTCTTTCCACTCTACTCTCAAGGCATTTCTTCCTTTGTAGGTTGCAACCGTTCTATGACACTTGCCTACCCACACCTCCCCCCCCCCCCCTCGACATTATCATCTTTTTCATCATTACTCCGGTAGTCAGTGTTGTTACTATTGTTTTATGTGTCGCCTATTGGCATGTAGATTAGCAGGGACAGATTGTAAGAATAGGCAACTGCCTAAAATATTAATCCTTGTGTAATAAAGTTCTGAGTTCCGAGTTTTCTCTCTTTGTCTCTGTCTCTCTCTGTCTCTCTGTCTCTGTCTGTCTGTCTGTCTGTCTGTCTGTCTGTCTGTCTCTGTCTCTGTCTCTATCTCTATCTCTGTCTCTGTCTCTCTCTCTCTCTCTCTCTCTCTCTCTCTCTCTCTCTCTCTCTCTCTCTCTCTCTCTCTCTCTCTCTCTCTCTCTATGTGCGCGCGAACGCTTAACTCTTCTTTTTTTCTTTTTCTTTTTTACAGTGTGCGTGTGCGAAAATGTATGCCCACCAACACGCCCCATCCCCGCCCCCCGACCGAACCCCTGTGGTGTAAACATGTGTGTTCTTGTGCTGAATTTTGTTATTGTTTGTTTTGTCTTGTAAACGTATTATAAAATATCGTTCATTCATCGACAATGTGCTAAATAATGTCTACGTGCAGGGTGCTGAGTGTATGTAATTGTGAAGTTCAGGGAGTTAATTCGGGCTTTTCACTTTGACAGGAAAGGTAAAGGGTCAGGACACAGAGCGAGGGCGTAATCTGGCCTCAAAGTGTTGAACATATGCCACATAATTTTATCTTCGTTTTTCAGGCTTCGTATAGTCCTTCTATCATTTGCAACAAAAATGCTTCCGGGTTCCTTAATCATGACATCATCGATACAAACTGCCACAGACAAAATGGCAGCTCTCACGGTCGTGCGGGACCCGTGCTGCTACTTTCCTGGGAGAGCCACTAACTAGACCGCATGCACACAGGTAGAGATTATGATGCATACGAGGGCTGAGCTTCGTGCAGGTGGTACATGCTGATAGCGCATTTTTAATTAGCAAGTAGCCGTGTCTTGTCTTATCCAGCGATTAGCGTCTATTTTGCGCTCACGGATAGCCTAATGAAAACGACAAACAGCACACATTTCTGCTTCATTACGAAAGGAGATAAGCACGTTTCATCAGCGATCGCCAGAGTCTCTGAGTTTTCTGCTTCATCGCAAAAGGAGATAAGTATGTTTCATCAGACATTACCGGTTCTGAGTTTTCTGCTTGCTCGCGAAAGGAGATAAGCACTTTCATCAGTTGTAATAATAATAATAAAAGTATTCCTGTAGCGCACCGTCTTATTCCAGAGACAATATTCAAAGCGTACACACTCACGCATGTTTGTAAATACGTTGGATGTGTATTTATTCCAACTTCATACTTGGTAGTTGTAGGCTATTGGGAACCAGTTAGATTTCTAGTCGTTTTTGTAGACGTTTCATGTTTGTTTGTTTGTTTGTTTAAGTAGTATATGACCCATGCGGTTGATTCAGTGTTAAATTTCTCTTTTTCTTCTGTTTATTCGCTGAAACCTTCACAACGTCTGCTTGTGCTTGTTGACCTTAATGTCTGCTTTACCCTTTCTCTGACTGCCTGTCTGTCCGTCTATCTGTCGGTCTCTGTCTCTCGTCATAGAAATATTTCTAGTCTCAGGTTACTAGTATGTATTTTGAGTGAATTAGTCTGAATGGATAAGGCATGGAGTCCTTGGAGTCTGCTACTAGACGTATTTGGGAGACACTTCAAGGTACGTAGACATGAGGGTCCAGCTGGGCTGTGGTACAAGTAGTACTTACGGCGACACAAAGGAGTATTATATAGACATACTCTCGTGGAATAGACTTTACGGTACCCGTCCTCCCTCCCCCCTTTGCTCCCCTCTCTCTCAGTACCTCCCTCCTCCCCCTCCCTCCACTATAACTCCATCATCTCTTCCGCCTTCTCTTTGTACACCCCCCTCCCCTCTCTATCACCACCCCCGTTCTTTGTACATTCCTTCTTCTCCCTGTAACTCTTTCCTCTCTTGGACCCTCCCTCACTGTACACCGCATCCCCCTGTCTGTAACTCCTCTCTTTCTCCCTCGCATGTTGATGGCGACGAGACAAAAACACCAGAAAAAACAGCTCCCTTTAAATCTAAAGTTCGAGACCACGCCAATAGAGCAAGTTTCAAAACATCGCCTACTTGGAGTGACTGTAGACGAACAGCTAAAGTGGCAAGCACATATTAACAACATGTGCAAAACCGTTTCTAGAAATATTTTTCTTCTTTCGAAACTGAGCCAAATTGTCAGCCAAAAATCCAAATTAGCATTCTTCTTTGCACACATTATGTCACATATGAACTATGTTTCAAATGCATGGGATGGATGTGCCGGTGTGCACATGAAGCAGCTGTATTCTCTCCACAAACGTGCCGTAAAATTCTTGATGCCAGTTCCTAATTTAGACTACAAACAAAAGTGCTGTGCTCTCAAACTACTCCCTTTAGACAAACAACTATTGCTCAACAAATGTGTTCTAATGCAAAAGGTTGTTCACGGCAAAGCCCCGCAGTATCTGAAAGATCTCATGATTCCATCTGAACGTCTTCATGTTCATGGGAATAAACAGCTTTTGCCCAGAACAAGGATTGATATCTTTAAAACGAGTTTCTCCTTTTCAGGCTCCTTAGCGTGGAATAGTTTAGCTCATCATCTCAGATACCCCATGGAATTAAAAACGTTCAAAAGGAAAGCATTTCAGGCACTTGCTAAGCCACCTTGAATACTTCGTTATACTTCTTCTTTTTTTTGTTTTGTTCTTTCTTCTTTTTCTTCTAGCGCGTCAGACAGCTTGACACGAAATGTATAGAATGCTGTTATTGTTTTCCCTCCCTTGCTCTTGTAAAGTTTTAGATTTGTGTGTGTGTGTGTGTGTGTGTGTGTGTGTGTGTGTGTGTGTTATTTTCATGAAATATTTACCTTTGTTTTCCTCCTGGTCATTTCCCCCCCCCCCCCCCCCTCAAATTTAATGTTTGCATATATGATTGTGGGTGTATGTGATGTGATTTGATTTTGGTTAGGTGTGTATAATGCATCATCGCTTAGCTTCCAATCCTGTTAGATGTGATCTTGTCTTATACGAAGATAGAAGTCATTATTCTGTCGCTTTCTTTTATTCGTTAATATGTTTTTTGTCATTCTCTCTCTCTCTCTCCTAAAAAAATAGTTTGTATTGGTCTTTGCTTTATTATTGCTCTGTTCGTATGATGTGATGTTTTAGACAGAAATTAGTTTGTTTTGTTTTTAAGTCGTTTTTTCTCTAGCGTATTTAAGTGAATTTTGTTTGATGTATTGAGTGTTGCTGTGTTTGTCATCAGGGACAGATTTGAAAAAAAGCCGATACGTGCTTAAATCTTTATCCCTGTGTAATAAAGTATTATCTTATCTTATCTCTCTCTCTCTCTCTCTCTCTCTCTCTCTCTCTCTCTCTCTCTCTCTCTCTCTCTCTCTCTCTCCCCCCGTCTCCCTGTCCGTCTTGTCTGCTTTACACACATGGTCCCTTTCAGCGAGAGCTAATGTGTCTTGGATTCCTTCCTTGGCCGCAGACCAGTGCCCACCTTGCCTCACGGCGGAGCGTTCCCTCCCGTCTTTTCCCAGCGGCCGCACACAGTGTTTGAGATGGGCCTCATTCGGCGTCACGCCCGCAGGTAGGAATTAAGGGACCTTCACTGAGGCAGGAACCTAATTTTCTGTGACGTGAGCCTTCACTGTGACACTGGGGGTTAGATAGATGTAGGATGGAACCTTCACTGGGACAGGAACCTTCACTGGGACAGGAACCTTCTCTATGACGTGAGCCTTCACTCTGTGACTTGAGCCTTCACTGTGACATTGGGGTTAGACTGACGCAGGACGGGACTTTCACTGGGGCGGGAACCTAATTCTCTGTGACGTGAGCCTTCACTCTGTGACATGAGCCTTCACTGTGACATTGGGGTTAGACTGACGCAGGACGGGACTTTCACTGGGGCGGGAACCTAATTCTCTATGACGTGAGCCTTCACTCTGTGACATGAGCCTTCACTGTGACATTGGGGTTAGACTGACGCAGGACGGGACTTTCACTGGGGCGGGAACCTAATTCTCTGCGACGTGAGACTTGTCACTGTGACATTGGGGGTTAGATTGATGTAGGATGGAACCGTCACTGGGACAGGAACCTTCTCTGTGACATGAGCCTTGACTGTGACTTTGGGGTTTAGACTGAGGTAGGAAGGAACCTTCACTGGGACAGCTTTTGAAGGTTCTGACAGTTCTTTGAAGGTGCCCTTCATTGGGACAGGAGTCTTCTCTGTGACGTGAGCCTTTACTGTGACATTGGGTGTTAGACAGATGGGTTTTATTAGTTATTATTGT
>OY757557.1:935366-961366 GCA_963584105.1 Alviniconcha strummeri
AACAGCTTTGTGTTTTTGGTGTTAGACAGATGGGTTTTATTAGTTATTATTGTAACAGCTTTGTGTTTTTGGTGTTAGACTGATGGGTGTGATTAGTGGTTATTGCAACGGCTTTGTGTTTTAGGTGTTAGACTGGTGGGTTTTATTATTATTGTAACAGCTTTGCGTTTTAGGTGTTAGACTGATTAGTTATTATTGTAACAGCTTTGTGTTTTTGGTGTCAGACTGATGGGTGTGATTAGTTATTATTGTAACAGCTTTGTATTTTGGGTGTTAGACTGATGGGTTTGGTTATTATTGTAACAGCTTTGTTTTAGATGTTTGATTAGTTATTATTGTCACAGCTTTGTGTTTTTGGTGTCAGACTGATGTATTTGCTTAGTTATTATTGTAACGGCTTTGTGTTTTTGGTGTCAGACTGATGTATTTGCTTAGTTATTATTGTAACGGCTTTGTGTTTTGTGGGGTTAGAATGCTGGCTTGATTGACTGTTCCTGGGTTTTTTCCTCTGCCTGTACGTGTCGCTGTCTGGTGCTGACAGCTTGCTGGAAGGCAAAGGTGAGCGTTCCGAGCTCTACACCGTCCCCCGTCCCTGTGGAGGACAGCACACCTCAGTGGACGTGCGACACACCTGGACCTAGTCAGTAGACGTGTATTTGTTGTTGTTCTGATTTGTCTGTCTGTCTGTCTGTCTGTCTGCCTTCCTGCCTGTCGGTCTGTGTGCCTGTGTGTGTGCATACCTGTGTGTGTGTGTGTGTGTGTGTGTGTGTATGTGTGTGTGTGTGTGTGTGTGTGTGTGTGTGTGTGTGTGTGTGTGTGTGTGTGTGTGCCTGTCTGCCTGTGTGTGTGCCTGTGTGTGTGTCTGTCTGCCTGCCTGCCTGTCGGTCTGTGTGCCTGTGTGTATGTGCATACCTGTTTGTCTGTCTCTGCCTGCCTGCCTGCCTTGGACCTATTTAGCATTATTATTTTCGTTTCGAGAATCTTTCAGGGTTTTTTTGGTATTTTTTTTGTATGGCTCTAGGATAGTCGGTAGGTGGTGTAAGTCAAACACACAACAAGGACAGACAGAAACAAACAAACACACACACACACACACGCGCGCGCGCGCGCGCGCACGCTCGCACGCACGCTCGCACGCACACGCACACACACACACACACGCAAGCCTCCCATAACAAAAACTACCCAAGTCAGTTTAGACACAGATTAAAACTACAACAACCATGAAGACACGGGCACCCTACTAAGTACCTGCAAACCGCCTCACTGCCGTCTGTTGGGTGTGTGCACGTGCACAGCGAGATCCACCAGAAGGAGACGTCGTGTGTGCGGGGTGGAGGTACGGAGGGAGGTCGCTGCGACAAGGGAACAGCCAGGCGCTCCCATGGCCGTGTCAAGGTACGTGTGTGTTCCGTCCTGACCCCAGCCTTTCTGCTGCACTCTTTCTGTGTGTGTGTGGAGTGGTGGCGGGGGTGGGGGTGGGTGGGGGCTGTGTGTGTGTGTGTGTGTGTGTGTGTGTGTGTGTGTGCGTGCGTGCGTGCGTGCGTGCGTGCGTGCGTGCGTGCGTGCGTGCGTGCGTGTTTCTTTGTGTGTGCGTACGTGCGAGAAAGAAAGAGAGAGTTTGTGTGTTTTGTAGAGAGGTGTTGTATACGTGCGTACATGCGCGCGCGTGTGTGTGTTTGTGTGTGCATGTGTGCGCGTGCGTGTGTTCCTGTGTTCCTGCGTGCGTACGAGAGAGAGAGAGAGAGAGAGAGAGAGAGAGAGTGTGTTTTACAAAAGGTAGTGTGTGCGTGCGTGCGTGCGTGCGTGCGTGCGTGTGTGTGTGTGTGTGTTCGGACACGATGGTGTGGGTGTGGGTGTGTGCGTGCGTGTGTGTGTGCGTGTGTGTGTGTGTGTGTGTGTGTGTGTGTGTGTGTGTGTGTGTGTGTGTGTGTGTGTGTGTGTACGAACGGACAAACAACAGACAAGACACGCCCCACCCCCTTCTCTCTCCCTACTGACCGAGTCACACTTGTTTTGCACAGGACGAAGGAGGAGATAAATCGTCTACGGTGGAGGAGCTGTTCCTCCCTCACCCGCCACGCACTTCTAACAGACCCTAGTCACCCATACCATACCCCCCGCCCCTTCCCTGCGTACTCACCCCCCCCCTCCTCCCTCCTCCACAACGTCATTATTATGGCATGTTGCTTTCCACTACACCACTCCGTGCAGTCATCCCTTTCTCCATCCTAGCTAGTGCATGGCTAGTAGTGTAACTAGCCGCAGTAGCAAGGACAGTTGTTGTATCCCTAATAGTGTAACTAGCCGCAGTAACAAGGAAAGTCGTTGTATCCCTAATAGTGTAACTAGCCGCAGTAACAAGGACAGTCGTTGTATCCCTAATAGTGTAACTAGCCGCAGTAACAAAGACAGACAGTTGTTGTGTCCATTTTAACCAGTTATCTCCCTTTGATCTCATTCCCAGCGAGAAAAGAAACGGAAGATGTGAGTATAGTCAAGTGAAGTCAAGTGAAAAAGCTTTAATCATCCGTCACGGGGCAATTCAACTTAACTAATATAAGGCTCAATAATAAAAACTATAAAACAAAAACAACTAATATAAGGCTCATTAATTAAAAGAAAAGGAAAAAAGACAACAATTACAACAAAAAACATATATATATAGATAAGTATAGGCCATATACTTCTTAGTCTCTGAGACCCGCGATAGGCATTGTTTCATCCTCGTTGATATATTATGTATATAATATATGTATATTTTTAAGATGTGAAGCTACTTTTTGAATCAAAAGTTACAGGTGTTCCGCTTCAAGTAAGGCGTTTGCTTCAAAACGTTACCCACAGACTGACCTAAAGTGACCCTGGCTGTGCGATTGGCAGGACGTTAAAATCCAGTTACTAACTACCTTTAGCGCTGGAATGTTTATTCGTGTTCTAGCGAGGCCATAGAGAGAGCCATTGACCTTCCAATCGGTTTTTCTCCTGCGTTTCCGTGAAAACGTTACCCACAGATTGTCCTGAAGTGACCCTGTGACTGGACGTTAAAAGCCAGCTATTAACTACCTTTAGCGCTGGAATGTTTATTCGTGTTATAGCGAGGCTGTTGGGCGGTTCAGGCGGGGTTGTTAACTCCCCTGAAGTTTTGCCCGGCATCGCTTAAGTCCCTTGGCTGCTTTTATTTCCGGTGCGTACTTTCTTCGCAATGGAAGGCAGTGACCGTGAATTTGCGAATTTTACAGTGCCAGCTTTAAAGACATTTTTGGAGGCCCGTAGCTCAGAATGTGTCTGGCAAAAAGCAATAACTTGTTGCTCGTGATACAGGATGCCCCCAAACGAATTTTTGCAACTGCAGCTGTGGTGGTATTTGTACTGCTTCGCAATATACAGGTTCAACTTCCATTGTTATACACAGCGTGAAGCAACGCCTACTCAGAAATCGGCCCGGAAGTGACGCTGCGACCTCTCGCGACTTAGTGCGCGAAAGATTACAAAGGGCATTCACTAGCGCAAACCAGCTTCACTGAACCGCCCAACAGAGAGTCACTGACCATGCAGTCGGTTTTGCTCGTACGTTTCCGTGAAAACGTTACCCACAGAGAGTCCTGAGGTGACCCTGTGCGATTGACCGGACGTTAGAATCAAAGCTACTAACTACCTTTAGCGCTGGAATGTTTGTTCGTGTTCTAGCGAGGCTACAGAGAGACACTGACCTTGCAGTCGTTTTCGCTCGTTCGAAATAGTGCTACGTTGTGGTGTGTGTACGTGTAACAGTGACCGGTTGTGCCAGTAGCAGATGCGAGTGAAGCAAATCAGTTCCCAGAGTTCATGGACTAGGTTGTGACTAGGTTATGGTGCTTAACGGATGGCACGTCATTTCGTGATGTTGACAGCTTCAGATGCAGTCACAAGTTACCGTCAGCGGGGGGGGTGTGGGGGGGTGGGGGGGGGGGGTTACGCAGAGACCGGAAGTCAGCATCAGATGTCGCAAATTGCTGTCAGCAGGGTGTGTGTCACGCAGAGACCGCAAGACAACATCAGATGTCGCAAATTGCTGTCAGCAGGGTGTGTGTCACGCAGAGACCGGAAGACAACATCAGATGTCACAAATTGCTGTCAGCAGGGTGTGTCACGTAGAGACCTGAAGACAGCATCAGATGTCACAAATTGCTGTCAGCAGGGTGTGTCACGCAGAGACCGGAAGGCAACATCAGATGTCACAAATTGCTGTCAGCAGGGTGTGTCACGTAGAGACCGGAAGTCAGCATCAGATGTCACAAATTGCTGTCAGCAGGGTGTGTCACGTAGAGACCGGAAGATAACATCAGATGTCACAAATTGCCGTCAGCAGGGTGCGTGTCATGTAGAGACCGGAAGACAGTATTAGATGTCACACATTGCCGTCAACAGGGTGTGTGTCACGTACGTGGAGACCAACAAACACAACCAGATGTCACAAATTGCCGTCAGCAGGGTTTGTGTCACGTAGACATCTGCAGATAGCTCGAGATGTCTAAGACTGCCGCAAGGCACGCCACAGCAAAATGTCAAGATGATACATAAAACATTAAAACAAAACAATTGTGTGTGGAGTGGCTAACGCTGCCTGGCTGTGGCCAGACGGCAGGCAACGCCCGTGGAAAACATAAGGCATGTTCTAAGTGAAGAGCTGTCGCAGCCAATCACAGCGCAGAACAATCGTCAGCGCGGGCTTACACAATGGCGGATCACGCGCTTGCCTTTCTGATTCAGAAAGGGCGAGACTTGTCAGCTGACTTGCGATAAAACCGGCGATGAGACGGGGCTCGGAAGATAAGGGTGTTATCATTATGAACTTGAGGTCGTTGGTCGGAGTTATTTTGCATCGTCGCCCTCATATAACCGTACTGGTTGACTGAGCATAAAACACCAAGTTACTTACTTACTTGGTTCGCATCGCCGAACGCCGGTCGCGAGTTGAGCACTGTCGCTCGGGTGTGCGAGGAGTTGTGGTAATTTATGTATATATATATAAGACGGGTGGATTCAAACAGATCATAGTCAGAGCGATAGACGGGTGGATTCAAACAGATCATAGAGCGAAAGACGGGTGGATTCAAACAGATCATAGAGCGAAAGACGGGTGGATTCGAACAGATCATAGTCAGAGCGATAGACGGGTGGATTCAAACAGATTATAGAGCTAAAGACGGATGAATTCAAACAGATCATAGAGCGAAAGACGGGTGAATTCAAACAGATCATAGAGAGAAAGACGGGTGGATTCGAACAGATCATAGTCAGAGTGAAAGACGGGTGGATTCGAACAGATCATAGTCAGATTGAAAGACGGGTGGATTCAAACAGATCATAAAGCGAAAGACGGGTGGATCCTGAACAAAACATGAAAATGGTATAGCCTACTATCTGACCATGATCTTTGAGACACAAACACTAGCTGTGTATGAGTATCCGAAGTCGGACTGATCATGATCTGTGACCGAGACACCAACACTGTGTGTCTGGAATAGGACTAATTGTGATCTGTGACTGAGACACCAACACTGTGTGTCTGGAATCAGACTAATTATGATCTGTGACTGAGACACCAACACTGTGTGTGTCTGGAATCGGACTAATTATGATCTGTGACTGAGACACCAACACTGTGTGTCTGGAATCGGACTAATTATGATCTGTGACTGAGACACCAACACTGTGTGTGTGTCTGGAATCGGACTAATTATGATCTGTGACTGAGACACCAACACTGTGTGTGTCTGGAATCGGACTAATTATGATCTGTGACTGAGACACCAACACTGTGTGTGTGTCTGGAATCGGACTAATTATGATCTGTGACTGAGACACCAACACTGCGTCGGTGTCTGGAATCGGACTCGTTCAAATCAGTGCATATTCCACACGTCATCCCCACCTCAAGATGGTCGAGTCAAACGTGTGTAACTGAAACCATAGCCGTGAGAGTTGGGGCGTTTGATTATAGAGGATGCTGTGAACTCGCCGAAAAGAAGCCAAACACAGAAGCTCATCAGAGTGTAGTCATGAATCTCAACACAAAAAGCCTTCCTTCTTCAATCCTATTGGACAGAAAATTAACGCAGGAACCCAAAAGCTAAACAGACGACAATGTCCAGAAGCAAACAAGGCTAGTATCATACTGACCAAAATTCGGAGGGAAGGATAGACCACTGGAGTGGAGCGAGATGAAAACTTAACAGGGAATGGAAGAGAGAAGAGAAACAACCTAGAAGTCAATTGTTATGCCGTTTAGTTTGCGTTTCGGAAGGTGCCATTTTACTATAGTTTTGAAGGAAAAGTTTACCATCATTTTGGAGTGTGTTCTTTATATAAACGTATATTTGTATACAATTTTTGTTATCGAAGTTTTCGGTGGAGGAGGAGGAGGAGGGGCGATTTATATTATGTTATCGTGTAGATTACTAGTAATATGTCCACACACACAGAGGATAGATGATATACATAATGTACACCCGGCAGTTATGCTATAGTGGACTACCCTTGCTAAGGGTATTCTCTTTTACACTTAAAAAAGAGAGAAAGAAGAAGTTTGTGTGTGTGTGTGTGTGTGTGTGTGTGTGTGTGTGTGTGTGTGTGTGTGTGTGTGTGTGTGTGTGTGTGTGTGTGTGTGTGTGCATATTATTAGGTATTCCACCAGATATGATTTGTGATTTGAAGCCATACTATTACATGATCAGTAGTTTTATTGACAGCGAAATTTATTCCACTGAAAATACAGTTCACTGCAAGACCTTTGTCGTCAGTATGTGTGACTTTGATTGTTCGACGTTGCGTATCCGAACTAAGCAACAGGCTTGTGATTTTCAACGTTTCTTTTCCAGACTTAATAGACTCACCGGCCCTGGGGATCACCATGATATAATAATAATGTGCTCTTTTATGTGGCTATTTCTCCACACTGGATCATATAAACCATTACAAATTAAAGAACCCAAACACATTGAAATCAAACTTCCGCAAGCACGCACGCACGCATGCACACACGCATGCGCGCACTCACGCCCGCAAATGCACACACATACATGCACGCGGGCGCGCGCGGGCGCGCGCGCGCGCACACACACACACACACACACACACACACACACACATCAACACTTGTCCGATATACATGATAGTATGTAAAATTTTTTGTTCTTGTTATTACTATTCTTTTTACATACAGTTAATTGTTTTGTTTTTGATTTTATTGGTCAGGTTTTGTGTGCAGCGTTGTTGTAGTTTTTTTCTTTTCTTTTTTCTTTCTTTTTTTCTTGGTTTTGTTGTTGTTGTACTTTTGCTTGATTTTCTTTCAATTAAAACTGGCACTTGTGTCAGGCACCAAGTGTTTCTTGTTCAAGCCAACATTCTTTTTACTAACAGTGAAATGCTGCGCTTATAAACAGCACACCGTCACCGCTAAATGTTTCTTATTCCAACCCACACTCGTTACCGACACTAGAATGTTTCACGCCCCAACTAACACGATGCCTCTGACGCTTGCACGTTCCTTACCCGATGAAACACTCGTATCAGACGCAGTGATACCTGTCCAAACCAGCAGTTTGTTTAACCCCTTCACTGCCCCAAAATTGTATATAGACCCATTTTAAGACATACACATTATTAAAAATTAAATATACAATATGAGATGTGTATCGCCCTGATATAACCGCACCGGTTGACTGGGCGTAAAACACCAACTTACTCACTGCCCCAGCCTGTACATTTTTCCGGGCTGAAAGTGCACACATACACGCCTGCAAACAGCATATTTGATGATCCTATAACAATTCTACTTTCAAGGCTGTGCATTTTGATAGAGATCCTTTCACGTGCTCAAACAAAAGCGTGGAAAAGCCTGAATGGTTCCAAGTTTGGCACTTTTATTGGTCGTTTTCCGAGTGACGGTTCGGCAAGCATGGCAGTGAAAGGGTTAATTAAGACACTAGCATGTTTTTGTTTTTTTGTTTTTGTCCAAGATAACATACTTTTCAGATCTCACAGGATCTAGGAAAGAGTATAGATTATTTTTAATTTTTTGTATCTGAGTGGACTAGCGGAGGTTGGTGTGCGCATGTCACTGTGTGTGTGTGTGTGTGTGTGTGTGTGTGTGTGTGTGTGTGTGTGTGTGTGTGTGTGTGTGACATGGTTATTGTTTGATAGGCGATAATGGTAGACTACAATATTTCAGGTTCTGTTTGTTTGAAATATATGTTAATGTGGTCTTTGTCACAAGATGTTTGTACAGCACAGTGAGTTTACTCTGGTTACAGAACAGCGCTTTATAAGAATTCTTCTTCTTCTTAATTATTTAATTAATTAATTAATGTAGCATTTGTATGCATGTACAAACCTGCACTTGCCTGGTTCGAACACCAGAATGGTTCTAGACCATGCAGGCTGTGCAAAGTTGTTTGTACAGCGCAGTGAGTTTAACTCTGGTTAGAGAACAGCCCTTTATAAACAATATTATTATTACTATTACTATTATTTTTATTATTTATTGCAAGTGACATTTGTATGCATGTACAAACCTGCACATGCCTGGCTCGAACACCAGACTGGTTCTGGACCATGCAGACTGTAGAGCGTGTTCCAGACAGCCATGCAGGATGTAGAGCGTGTTCCAGACAGCCATGCAGACTGTAGAGCGTGTTCCAGACAGCCATGCAGACTGTAGAGCGTGTTCCAGACAGCCATGCAGGATGTAGAGCGTGTTCCAGACAGCCATGCAGGATGTAGAGCGTGTTCCAGACAGCCATGCAGGATGTAGAGCGTGTTCCAGACAGCCATGCAGGATGTAAAGCGTGTTCCAGACAGCCATGCAGGCTGTGTAAAGCGTGTTCCAGACAGCCATGCAGGATGTAGAGCGTGTTCCAGACAGCCATGCAGGATGTAGAGCGTGTTCCAGACAGCCATGCAGGCTGTGTAAAGCGTGTTCCAGACAGCCATGCAGGATGTAGAGCGTGTTCCAGACAGCCATGCAGGCTGTGTAAAGCGTGTTCCAGACACACCCGCCGCCTCAGTTCATTTCATTGTGGTACCTGTGTCTATCCGCTCGCTCGGGAAAAAAGCCATAATGGTCTCTGGACTGCGGTTATGGGCGGTTACGTGAAGACACCCGACACCTTCGTGTGTCCAAGACTGTTTTCAGACTGGCGGAAACAGCGCCAGCCAACCTTTTGTTTGTTTGTTTTGTTTTAAAGAGCTGCCCGTGTGTGCGTGTGTGTGGACAAGTTCTATTTTGTGCCGTGGAAAGATAACTTGAACCCGGCATAAAAGTTAACACGCACACGCACGCAAGCATGCACGCACACACACACACACACACACACACACACACACACACACGGACAGCCACATACATAATATGCACATGGGTACACAAGCCTGTGCACACACATTAACATGAAGACACAAACATGGACATCGAAGCACCCCTCTCCGCTAACACATGTATGTACACACACACACCGGCACGCGCACACAGTAACGGAAGGGTACACAAGCCCGTGCACGCACACTAACCTCAACACGGACACACACACACACTATACGCGTACACGCACACAGTATGTAAAATAGTTTATTTCAGGTGTAGGGCATGGAAGTGATGTAGATGTCTTGTACACGTTACATGAAGTTTTCTACACGATGCAACTGCGACACACGCATGAATCTTTCAAGTCTGTGTTTAATTACACAATCGATTTCTACAAACAAAACTGTGTCACACGTGTGTAGCGGTATATACAGTGAAAATGGTAATTAACAATTGCTATCATGTTACCGTCACAGGTGTAAAACGCACATCATGACACACATAGCATAATTATGTAAAAACAAAACAAAAAACCTATAACCCTCTGTTTATGATGGTACACAATTTGGGTAAAACTGAACCGTGCCGCAATTCATACAAAATTCGAAACTTGGAACTAAACGGATCAACAAGTACTACACGGTACTTCAGAAATATTTATTGTCCTTTTCTCTGTACAACAAACGGCAGGAAGAAAAGCGAGAGAGAGAAAAGGAAAAAAAAAGTGTCCTAAAAGCCAAACGGAGAGATAATTCGTTTAATAAATCTGCCTAGAACTATACAGACTGGTTTAATATAACTATAAAAGGAGCTGATAAATCGCTCTAGCACTATACATACTGGTCTAATGTAACTATAAACGAAGGCCATCATAGTCACGATTTCTGCTGGCTAGGGCCACGACCTGCAGTAGCAACCTATACTGGTTAAAAACCTAATATTAAAGGTCCACGCCACTGAGCTATCATCCGTTTTCCACTGCCCTGCTACCCAGTTTGTCAGTCTGGTCTCGGGTTGGTTTGCTTAGATTTTTATAATGAAGATTTTATAAATAATAAGGGACTTGCGCTTCAACTAATTTGGACATAAAAGGATATGAAAGCGCACCTACAAAGAGCTAGAGAGAAGATTCGGCTAATGTCCAGGTTAAAAACAAAAAACAGCAGCTTCTTGACTGCTCCGCCCCCCTTCCCCCGGTGAAAAAGTAATCGCAATTCATCTGTAAAAACAAAGTGCTACGTACGAACTTGTGAGATTCACAAAACCGTATGGTTTACAGAACTGTACGGTTTGACTAGTACCTGGAACCCAAGTAATCACCAACAGGAACTGTATTGCATACTAATTAATGCCTGGATATGACAGACATTGGAACAGCTTTTTTGTCGTCATACAAAAATTAAAAACGCAGTAACTGCACGAGCCTCGGCAAATTAGCCTGAACACAAGAAGAGCCAGTTGCAGTCGCTGTGAATAGACAAAATGCACAGAAATCAGAATTTGTTCGAAAAAGTACTAAACAGTAATGACTAGCTGCTTTAATGCACAAAAATTATGGGCAAATAAACCGAACGGGATGAAAAAGAACAAAACGGATGTCTTGACCAAGATCAGTGTTACTACTGACTGTTTCAACATCACTGCCAATGTCCGTTTGCATTGCATTTTGCTAACTAACAAACGAAAAGACAAAAGGAAGAAAAACGAAAAAGAAGAAAATAAAGCAATTTGTTTCCAAGCACACGAAAAATCTCATCTAACAGTGTTGTTTTGAACCTTTTATGTATTTGAATCTTGCTTGTGACGTTTTAGCAGGGCCATAAGTGTAAACGAGGGACATTCTCATTCACTATGAGCAATCAGTGTTTCATTTTTGCGCTTTTAAAAACAACTACGTGGAAATGGTTAGACTTAAAGTAAAACACAGTCACAATGTATAATGCAATATCAACTTAAAATCGGATAATCTAAATTGTCTATATATTATTTGTTTACGTTTATTTGCATCTTGTTTATAGATCAGTGTGGCTTATAGAGTGCTTGGCAAGTCCATATCAGTAGGAAATGACCATTGTAAGACGTGCTGCTTCGTGACTACTCACAAGTTTTCCTGTGAACCATAACACTGAATTCGCCCCGATATAAGCATACTGGTTGACTGGTCGTAAAACACCAGGTTACCACGACACAGACCCTCCTCGAATGTGTTTTTCGATTTTACGAGCGCTATCTGACAAACGAAACAAACGTAAAAAAACAACAACATTTGGGCGAGAAAGCTATATGACAGCGTCATTGCATCGAGTCACGGCACCTCAAAAAAAGAAAGAAAAAAAAAAAAAAAAAAAAAAAAAAAAGGAGGAATTATTACCATTCTTTTGAACGCAACAGAAGGTGTCTGGCCACTGTACCACCACGCGGTGCCTGCCAGGGCACAGACATGAGCGTCACACCAGTAACATGAATACTGAATAAGCAACGACAAAAATGAAGGAAATTTAAATAGCTGGTACGGTGACTGACAAAATGTCAACGATAAATGCAACCAACCAAGTTCCAGATAATAAATAATATATGACATTGCACACTTTTTACAGGCATCGCGAAAGTCGTAGCTTGTTTGCTGTTGTCTGAATAATAATAATTCTCTCCAACACTCTCTTCAACCCCCCCCCCCCCCCCCCGCCCCCCCCTTCCCCCAACAAAGTTTTATAAGTGGAAGTCAATAGTCGGGAACTTGTTACACAGATTTATATCCAAGTGATTTATCTTCCCGGTATCAGACACACTGCGAGGTGCTGACAAGGTGTTTATGATGAACCATAGAACACCTCTTTCATCGACAAATATTGTTCAATTGTTCAGACAGCCGCAAACAGCCTTTAAAATCATAACAATGTGATGCAAACGAGAAAATACGAGGCGATGGATTCACATATCTCAACCCTCCCAGTCCCACCACCCACCCCATCAAAAGCTGGGTATAATTATTGATCGCTTTTATATAGCGCTATTCTCCGCTCTCGGGCAGATTTGCTGCACTCGCATGTGATTCTACATGAGTGAATAGCTTTTTATAGCGCATAATATCCACCGAAGTGGTGTACTTACAGCGCTGGCATGGCTGGTGCCACAAGAAACTGCTGCCATCTCGGCGCGTTCTGTGTACACCATACAACCATGCACCATGTCACTTCATGCAAAACCACATACATAAGGTGTATGCGTGTTTAGCTGTAACCTGCCACCTGCACTTTTGGCAGAATGACCAGGGTCTTTTACATGCTACTGCGGTAACACGGAGGTGGAACGGATACCGAAATAAGAGTCAGCACAGAAAGTTGACCATGGAGAAGAAAATTCTGCCGCCGCTCCAGCAGGGATTCGAACCCGCGACCTTTCGATCACGAGTCCGGCGCTCTAACCACTGAGATATCGCCGAAGTAGAAGATGAGACTAAACAGCAACCTTGTCGCTGTATCTTAATACCAAAACACCTAACTACATCATAACTACATCGGAACCCGCTTGGATACAACACTTAAACTCCCTTGAATTTTACCATTTGTCAAGAGCTAGAAGAAATCTAAGTAAAAAGAAGCTAGGACTTTGTTTTAAAACGCTCCTTTGGTTTTATATGGATGTTCTAAACTTCGACAGCAACCGATACATGGGCTGGTTGTGCAACTGCAATAATGACACGTGTCTTACCTAGTTGTCCTTTTTTCAATACAATAATGACACATGTCCTACCTAGTTATTTTTCCAATACAATGACGCGTGTCCTACCTAGTTGTCCTTTTTCCAATACAATAATGACACGTGTCCTACCTAGTTGTCCTTTTTCCAATACAATGACACGGGTCCACCCTAGTCGTCCTTTTTCCAATACAATAATGACACGTGTCCTACCTAACTGTCCTACCTAACTGTCCTTTTCCCAAAACAATAATGACGCGTGTCCTATGTAGTTGTCCTTCTTTGTGTGATGACACGTGTCCTAAGTAGATGTCCTTTTCCCAATACAATAATGACACGTGTCCTAACTAGTCCTTTTCCCAATACAATAATGACGTGTCCTAACTATTTGTCCTTTTTCAATACAATAATGACACGTGTCCTACCCAGTTGTCCTTTTTTCAATACAATAATGACACGTGTCCTAACTAGTCCTTTTTCCAATGCAATAATGACACGTGTCCTAACTAGTTGTCCTTTTTCCAATGCAATAATGACACGTGTCCTGCCTAGTTCGCCGCCGCCTCCTTTTTGTTTGTATAGTGTCCAGTTTGAAGGCTCTGACACTTTTAGTGCATGCTGAGTTATTTTGGTGTTTTCGCAAAGGGACTTAAACTGAAAATCAGCCCATCGGAGCACTTTAAAACAAAAATCTTCGATCTTTAAGATCAGAACACACAAAGTGGTTAAAAAGAAGACTGTTTTAACCGGACAATACAAAACGTGTTCCGATTTTCAGTGCAACCACCATTCTCGAGTTACAAACGGACAGATTACACTGGAAAACGATATCAATGGAATCCGACTATTCACCTGTCGGTTCCTGCAGAGACATGAGTTGAGGAATGCACAGACAACTAGCCTCACGACGTGAATGTGAAATTAAATGTTTCGTCAATGATTCTCATTCCTCTACCAATTTCCCAACCGATCCTCCCAAAAGACTTCTTCTCCACCAGAGGGTTCCACTACAAAAGTTCTCGACCAACTGAAAGCTAAGGAGTCTAGATCAAATACGATTCCTATCGCCGTTTGTTAGTAGGCTCTATTATCTGTTCGTGATCCAAGTACGTAAAAGGTTAACAAACAAACAAACAAACGAAAAACCCGCTATTTATTATGACAAAGCACAACACGCACGCTGTGTTTTGTCCTGAAAAATAGCGTTCTTTTTAACCTTCCATGTGTTTGGATCATGTTTTAGAACGCTAGCAGTCAACCTTGTTTCATCTCTTTTTTCTTCTTCTCATTTTTCTTTCTGTCTGTTCGTGGCTTGAAAAAGGTGCTTTCAGTGAACAAGTTCATCACATTTTGTATTCTCTGACGTTGTACGCGTTCTGTTTACCCTTTCTGAATGTTTTGATCTGGTTTCAAAATGCAGGCAGTCTACTTCGTTTCAGACTGTTTTTGTTTGCTATATAAAAGCGACCAATGATTTTAATAATAATGAACACTCGCTGCAATGCATATATAACAGCTTATCCGCACTGAACATAGTACATGTAATATGTTAGACGTCGCACTGGCCATAGTACATGTAATATGTTAGACGTCGCACTGGCCATAGTACATGTAATATGTTAGACGTCGCAGTGGCCATAGTACATGTAATATGTTAGACGTCGCAGTGGCCATAGTACATGTAATATGTTAGACGTCGCACTGGCCATAGTACATGTAATATGTTAGACGTCACACTAGCCATAGTACATGCAATATGTTAGACGTCACACTGGCCATAGTACATGTAATATGTTGGACGTCGCAGTACATGTAACGTGTTGGACGTCGGGGTAGACACAGTACATGTAATACGTTTGCAGCCAAGACACAGGTCATTGTGGTTGCAGTCAGACAAAGCTGCTATATATATATATAGTATGTCTGTCTAGTATATATGTATACTAGACAGACATGCTAACATTGCCACGTAGAGTGACGCATCGTTTGACATGAACACAGAATCGTACAGTAGTAATATGCATACATGTTTGCGGTCTACACACAGTTTGGATTGTCCCTCACAACACTAGCATGATATAAACTAGGCAACAGTGATATGGTTTATGATGTACAGTGCATGAGTACGCATGTTTCTAGCAGTGCAATTTTATCATTAAATACACACCACCGTAAACAATCTTTTTAATGATATTAAAGAAGAAGAAGGTTAAAACATAATTATACTGTCAATGTACACACATGAATAATTCCCAATGCAAATTGTAACTTGTCAACTAGACATTAAGACCAGTTTCACAATAGGAGCAGCAATGGCGGTTCCCGGTTATATTACTGATTTGTACTCTACCGTCCGGTTATCAAAATGAAGGACTACCAAAGATGCAGTCTTCGCGATGAAAAGTCTTTGTGTTCATATTGGCACATTAGGTAAATAAACACACACACACACACACACACACACACACACACACACACACACACACACACACACACACACACACACACACACACACTGAACTCGAAACACATACTGGCCATCACACATCCACCGCATGTCCAATGTTGCTGAAGGAATCCTCTCTTTTTTTCTTTCAAACTGTCCTTTCGCTGGATTATAACATGTCCACAGTTACTGAAGGAATCCTTTATACTAGCATTCTTTCACTGGGGAGCTGCATGTCCACATGTGCGAAAAAAACTAGAAAACAAATTCCTTTTTCATTTTGCAAGCAGTCCTTCAATGAAGAATATGTCCACAGACGCTGAAACGATCCTTTTTCATTCTGCAAGAAGTCCTTCACTGGAGAATGTCCACATTTGCTGAAACAATCCTTTCCCATTTTGCAAGCTGCCCTTCTCCGGATAACATGTCCACCCCCTTTTTACTGGCAGTCTTTTACTGAAAAATTAAGAGCTGGTCCTTGCAAGTCAGTCGCCTGTCTCAGTTCACTGAAGGATCAGTGGCATGTCTCAATTCGCTGAAGGATCAGTGGCATGTCTCAGTTCGCTGAAGGATCAGTGGCATGTCTCAGTTCGCTGAAGGATCAGTGGCATGTCTCAGTTCGCTGAAGGATCAGTGGCATGTCTCAGTTCGCTGAAGGATCAGTGGCATGTCTCAGTTCGCTGAAGGATCAGTGGCATGTCTCAGTTCGCTGAAGGACCAGTGGCATGTCTCAATTCGCTTAACCCCTTCACTGCCCCAACCTGTAAAATTTCCGGGCTGAAAAGTGCACACGTACACGCCTGTAAACAGTATATTTAATGGTCTTACAACAAATCTACTTTCAGTTCTACTGTGCATTCTGATAGAAATCCTTTCACGTGCTATGCCAAGGGGGCAAAAAGAAAAGAAGCCTTAGTCCGTAACTTGGTGCTTGCAAATTAGCCAATTCTGTTGTTGGTCGCTTTTCGAGTGACGTCACGGCATGCATGGCAGTGAAAGGGTTAAGCACCAGTGGCATGTCTCAATTCGCTGAAGGAATCTTGTGTGCAAGTTAATGTTAGTGCCGAACTCCAAGCACTTGTTTACCACATCCTTCCTCCAGCCACTGCCATACTTGGTTACACCATAGGTCCAGCCACTGCCATACTTGGTTACACCATAGGTACAACTACTGCCATAATTGGTTACGCCACAGGTCCAGCCACTGCCATACTTGGTTACACCAAAGGTCTCAAAAAGCTGTCGGCTAACAGGCGGTTATTCGCTGGTGCTCAGATATTAAATGGCAGTAAGTTTGTTACAGACAATTCAAGGTATATGTGAGGCTTTTCTTATCTTTGCCCACGTTGCTTACGCCACGCAAAGAAAGAAAGAAAAAGAAAAAAGAAAGAAAAAAAAGGGCCTAAAACCAAAATCATTGGAATCGAAACTTTTTCTTTTGTTTATTATTATTACTTTTTATATTTTTACCCTGGGCGCGCGTGTCTCATATTTACGCTATGTCGCTTCCACAACCTTTCTATTACAGTATTAGTACCCAAACCTTTCGGAAGGCGCTGACCGCGTGCATCGGTGGCGGACAGCTGCGCGGAGATAAAGAGTGCCCCTTCGGTAGCGTAACCAATCTTTTTGCCCCTAATATGTCAGCCCGACATCTGAGGACATTATGCCCCACATCATCATCAGCGTAACCAGTTATGGCAGAGTCTGGAGGAAGGTGTTGGAAAGCGATGCTCGGAGTTAGTGCTAGCGCTTTACTTGCGAACTGCCTGTCTACTCGCATCCTTCTGGTGCAGCATCTTCGGTAGTTCTTGTTGCTCCGTGCTGAACTTATTGGAGAAATGTCCCGACACTGAAGAAAACAGCTGTGCCCCAACACTGAAGAAAACGGCTGTGTTCCAACAATGAAGAAAACAGCCGTGTCCCAACTTTGAAAAAAATCAAATCAAGCTGTGTCCCAACACTGAGAAAAAAGAAAGAAAAAGAAAAAAAGCTGTGTCGCAACACTGAAGAAAACAGCTGTGTCCCAACACTGAAGAAAACAGCTGTGTCCCAACACTGAAAAAACAAACAAACAAAAAAACAGCTGTGCCCCAACACTGAAGAAAACAGCTGTGTCCCAACACTGAAAAACAACAACAGCTGTGCCCCAACACTGAAGAAAACATCTTGTGCATGTACACACTCTTCCATCAACACTACCAACTTGTCTGTGCTGGAAAAGGTTCCACGTTCAAGAGCCAGTTAGGCTTATAGGTCCGAGACCCAATACAGCTATCAGTGATTGACTCCAGTGTCTGCAACACTTTGCAAACCGCTGTCGTTGGAAAACCTGCCGTGAACAGTTTTGGGTACGTACCATACCTACACCACATCCTTTGTAGGCGGACTGTAGGGAATAACGGGATACAACTCTTTTAACTTAAGCACTGACGTCCCTTCCACACGTGACACTATCAAGAACTTGCTTTCTGATTCTCTCCAGTCTGAAGAAGTGTCACCGATAAACCAGTATTCCAGACCGAATGACGAAACACATTTCCGTAGAAAACAACCCCCCACAGACACAAGGTTGGTCTCTTTTTTTTTCCCCCCTCACTTTCACAAATCTGAAACAGATTCAGGCGCTTATTAACTCCCTTGCGTGTTAATTTTGTGTTCACAGCAAGTTGACTTGTTTCTGGTGATCGGTGCTGGTTTATCTTTCATATAATTTGTTTTAAATAACATCAAAATCAAACTGGCAATGCCGCTGTTCCGTGGGTGCTCGTTCATAACCAGGTTCGACTGTCTAGCAGCAGCAGTTTCTCTGCGAGTTGCACAGACAGAAGGGGCTAATGATGATCCATTCACAGTACTCGTCATTCACTTAAAAAGAAAAAGAAAAAAAGAAAAAGCTAACCGCCATGCACAGTTCCTTCTGTTCAGCCGCTAACATTAACACAGACGGGTCACAACCAGTAAGCTATATAAAATAAGTTTGGTTTATAAACACACGCTGCACTTTTTATGCACGCACTCGGTCAATCACTGGACAATTCACACGTAAAACACCATAGAACACTGTCAAAAACGCGTCAAAATACAGCCAGCTACGTGGACAATCGTTTGCGTCTTTGTTTTGTTTTTAGCCACGGCCAGAAGCCACATGAATCGTAGAAGGTTCGCTCCAGTGACAGTGTTTGTTGCAGATCCGTCTCTCGTAGTCATGTGATGATTCCATGAATTATGCGCAACAGAAATTAAAGTGATCCACAAAGTCAAACATTTACTCATTATTTCACAATGTATGCATAATCAGAGAGATGTGGCTCGCACGTGAACAGTGTGTATGTTCCTGGAAATACACACACACAGACACACGCACACCGCTTCTGACAGGTGATGTAAACAAAACAGCTCTTGATCAGTATTGTGCTTGATGTGAGCAAGTCCATTGTATTGCTGGTTATACACACACGCACATATACCCGAGAAATCGGGACCACTGTAGTACCTCCGAAGCACAGGGAGTTGGGTACGTAGTAGTACACACTGTCACTGGAAGAATTTGACTTGAAGAAAAAGCCCCCCAGCCCCTTTAAACTGGGTATCATCAACTTCACAGTAAGAACCTTGCTGCTTTTTTAACAAAGGATTTTTATTTTTTATGTTTGAGGATGTACCTCTGGTGGAGTTGATGTACCTTGTATTTACACGCACGCCAGGTGAGGGTTACCGTAGGCGACTCATGTCTTTGTTGTTGTACTTGTGTGACGTATTTCGAGCGTTAATTAATTCCCCTGTCTGTTGATTTCGTTTGTAAAAGCCTTGATTTCACATCTGATTTAGTAGCCGATTTCTTCTTAAGAGCACAAAAGCCGGTTCGACCTTTACACTTACCTAGCACACTGGCATCTTCAAGGCATGTCACAAAAATGCTTTGAAAATGCAATCATTGCTCGAGTGTGTCAACCTAAATGTAGTCCTTGATGGAATGGACTGGTACACTGAAGCCAGAGTAATTCGAAGCAAAATTGTCAAGGATAAATTGAGCTTACAGATTTGACGCGAAAACAACACATTTCGAAAACAACACCTCCAATTTTGCGTTAAAAAAAAGTAAGTTTGACATGCCCATTTTGAATTGTATGACCTGCAGACACAGCAGCCAGTATAAAAAACAGTAACTTCAGGTGATAACATCAGGTGATAATAAATCAGCACATGCATCTCAAATGGGTCAGATATTAATACTTAACAATATAAACCGACGGTGTGTCAGAGTTTGTTGCGTGGGTCACAGAGACTACCCAGTTAGTCCAGCTTTAGTCCCGAATTCGCTGAATGCACAATTTTCGAGTCTCAGAAATTCTGTACGATTTCACACACACAGACAGACGTCGTAGATGAACCACATCATCAGCGTCAGGATTCTGCTGGTCTAAAATGCTCCGCATCTTAACCCGTGAGCTTGCTGTGCGTGTCTGCTGGTGAACTACAAACGGACAGTCATCATCGTGTTCGCGTGACTGCAAATACAGCAGGCGATTTGAAGAAGACACGCCCAACTCATGAGTGACATGCGTGATTAACCAATCAGCATGCGCAGACAAGACACCCCCCTCGGTGCGTGATTAACCACTCAGAACGCGCAGACAAGACACACCCGTCTTTTGACGGTGTCATTCGACAGTTCAGACTCGCTTCCTTGCCATGAGCGAGAGAGAATTGTGAATCTTTCAAACGTGTGGACGTCGCCCCACTTACGTCGGTGGGCGGAGCTTTCTCTCATGGCGACATGTTCATCATCTTGCCTACTACCAGAGCAGTTAACTGCCTATTTTCTTCCTCTTTTTGGTGGGTTGGGTGGGTAAGAATGAATAACGCTCTTCTTCGTCCGTCAGTTTTCTCGATATTCCTCTGCTCTTACACTGAGGTAGAGAGTCGATAGATATGCAGCAATAATGATCCGATGATCTGACTTTCATGTGCTTGTCTTAATTGACATGTTCTCTCGCCATCTGGATCTGAGCCGGTCTCCTTTGCGCTGTCAGTGAAAGATCTCTTTCTTTGCTTTGTTTTGATGAAAACGCTCGAAAAATTTAAACAAGAAACCACACAGTAAGGATTCCTCCTGAGAAGAAGAAGAAGAAGAAAAAATATATTAAAAAAATCAATAAATTTTTTTTCTCTCTCTCTCTCTCTTGGAGAACTTGCTGTCAGGCAGAAACGGTGACACAGAATCACAAGGGGTTCAGTTTGCATTAAATGATTTTGCTCCATCTGCCAGACGTTTTCACCTCTTATTGTTTCGTCTCAGACTTTACAGTCAGGGGGTATTATAATTAGGCTGCCACCTTCACACGTCCTTGCATAACCAAACAGCCTCAACTTTGCTTCTTCAGGAATTTCTCTCACGATTTACACAAAAGGCGATATCAAATGTTAAGCTGTTTAGGATTTTTTCTCCGATTGATCACTTTGTCAGTGCACTTCGCTCACAAGGTCTTCGAACGGTATAAATTACTCTGCTTTAAAAGAATAAACTCTATGATGCAGATGCTTGTGGAGTAACGTGGAACAAAAACTGAACTCATCTCTGTTCAGAAGTATGCATCCAATTCTGTTTGGGAGCTACTGAAAACTGAAGTCAACTCAGTTCAGAAGCCTGCGTCCAATTCTGTTTGGGGGCTACTGAAAACTGAAGTCAACTCAGTTCAGAAGCCTGCATCCAATTCTGTTTGGGAGCTATTCAATCCTGAAGTCATCTCTGTTCAGAAAATTGAATCCAATTCTGTGTGGAGCTTTTCAAAACGGAAATCATCTCTGCTGAGAAACTGAATCCAATTATATGTGGAGCTTTTCAAAACGGAAATCATCTCTGTTCAGAAAACTGAATCCAATTCTGTACTGGAGCTTTTCAAAACTGAAGTCATCTCTGTTCAGAAAACGGAATCCAATTTGGTTGTGGGTGCTACTGACAACGGAAGTCATTTCTGTTCAGAAATCTGAATCCAATTCTGTGTGGGAGATTTTCAAAACTGAAGTCATCTCTGTTCAGAAAACGGAATCCAATTGTGTGTGGGTGCTATTGACAACTGAAGTCATCTCTGTTCAGAAAACAGAATCCAGTCTTGTGCGGGAGCTTTTCAAAACTGAAGTCATCTCTGTGCGGGAGTTTTTCATCAAAACTCAAGCCGGCTCAGGTCAGGTCAGGCAGGAGAGAGACACGTACATCCACGTCCTTGCGGAAACAAGCCTATACCCACAGGCAGTGACAGCATCAATCAAAGCATGCACCCATGAGGGTGAACACGGCTCTGCTTGGCAGACTCTCGTTGTATCTGTCGCTGCACGTGAAGCCCTGAAGCTGGTTGAACTGCTCGTGAGGAGATGAAGCTCTTGCTGAAGAAACAGGCTGCAGATGATCCAAAGGAGAGAGTGAACGCGGAGGTGAGTCGGTGGGTGGGTGGGTGGGGTGGTGGGCACTACACATCAGTGGCCAGTTTCGCGTTGCCCAACTCGATGCCAGCGGGATCCCGGCCCCGGAAGCTACTCATGCTGTAGCCTGCTGGACCGTACACAGCTTCGTACCTGCAACACGGGAACAGGTGCACGTGAAATACCAGGCATAACACAGTTGGACATTTTTATTTATTTATTCTAATTTTTAATTATTATTTATTTATTTATTATTATTAAATTTTATTATTTTTTAGGGGGGGGGGGGGGGGGGGCACTGTCCCCCCACTGGGCAAATGAATACCGAAATCCACTAACCCGATGCAACTACCACTGGCCCGAGATTCACCCTTTCCCCCATTTAATGATCTTTTTCCCATTTCGCACTCAGTTCCATTTTCCCCATTTTTGCAGTTTTAGCCAAAAGTCAAAACAGCGACGACACTGCTTTGCAAACGACACTGCTCTCATTTTTTGCACATTAATTTAGCCAAGTCAAAAAATGGTGACGACACTGCTTTGAAAAAGACACTTCTCTCATTTTTTGCGCATTAATTTAGCCAAGTCAAAATGGCGACGACACTGCTTTGCAAACGACACTGCTCTCATTTTTGCATATTAATTTAGCCAAGTCAAAATGGCGACGACACTGCTTTGCAAACAACACTGCTTCAATTTTTGCATATTAATTTAGCCAAGTCAAAATGGCGACGACACTGCTTTGCAAACGGCACTGCTCTCAGTTTTACAGATCTAGCCAATTCAAAATAATAATAATGTACATTTATCATGCGCTCATCAACGCCCTGATCGCTCACATGATACATATTAACCTAAATATGATATTCTATACACATGTAGAGCATAGTCCTACCGAAACAATTTACGTAAACTATTATTTTAAAACAAAACAAAAACAAACGCACTACAAACACACACACACACACACACACACACACACACACACACACACACACACACACACACACACACACACACACACACACACACACACACACACACACACAATGACTGTAGCAGAAACTGGGCACTGACATTAGTTAGTAATGGCGACGACACTCCGTTTTCTTTCACAGAAGGCATAATATAGCACCAGTATACCTACACACCCAACCTGACTAATGTATGTGATGCTTTCAGAGTTTACAACAGACTGTGATGCTGCTGAAACTGCGTGTCGACAGTCAACTCAAGATGCTGCTGAAACTGCGTGTCAACAGTCAACTCAAGATGCTGCTGAAACTGCGTGTCAACAGTCAACTCAAGATGCTGCTGAAACTGCGTGTCAACAGTCAACTCAAGATGCTGCTGAAACTGCGTGTCAACAGTCAACTCAAGATGCTGCTGAAACTGCGTGTCAACAGTCAACTCAAGATGCTGCTGAAACTGCGTGTCAACAGTCAGCTCAAGATGCTGCTGAAACTGCGTGTCAACAGTCAACTCAAGATGCTGCTGAAACTGCGTTTCAACAGTCAGCTCAAGATGCTGCTGAAACTGCGTGTCAACAGTCAACTCAAGATGCTGCTGCACTGTGAAGACATCCCTACATTGAAACACTTCAAAATATAAGTTATCTGCCATAAATACACAATAAGAGTGTTTCCAGTTACATTGCTCCTTCTTCCTGTCCTGAGGTGACCCTGTGCGGTTGACGGGACGTCAAAATCCAGTTACTAAGCAACTAGTAAGTAAACATGGTGCTTAACGTCCACAGAAATCGTACGGCTTATTAGGGGACGGGGAGAAGGGGTGGGTGGGAAGGGGTTATGGAGGTGGGGGGAAAGGGAGATTATATACCTATCGCTACACTGTCACCACCAGAATGACTTCTGCATTAAGATGGGCAGCGATGAGAGCCATTTTAATGTTTCAATAGGAAGTGAGGGACAATGTCACAAGACAGTGTCCAAAACCACAACCTTTTTGAGGAGAAAGGAGTGCCGAAGCGGTATCGAGCAGAGGTCCTTCCGCTTACCAGCCTAACGTCTTACCACTGGGCCAAACCGGCTCACTGTTACTAACCAACTAACCGACAAGACGTTAAACTCCAAGTACAAACTAACTAAATCCAATTACTAACTAACTAACTAACTAACTAACTAACTACTCCTTATGAGAATTCAGTTATAGTATTACTCCTCTCCCGTTCTTCTTCTTTTTCTACTTCTTTTTCTTCTTTTTCTTTACTCACACTACCAGCGTCAACTGAAGGGACTGGTCATTTCCAAGTGAACTCTGACCTTTCTAAAGGCGTCATGGTACGAGAGTAGTCTCCCCCGGTGAAGGTGTTGGTGTCTCTGTAGTGTTGCTCACTAGGTTCCAAACACCCGTACGCATTGTTGTTGCCTGTGTGGTCCTGGAAAGGTCGAATAATAATATGAATAATAATAATAAACAACTACAAATATTACAACAACAACAACAACAACAACAACAACAACAACAACAACAACGCGCGCACACACACACACACAGACAAACACGCACGCACGCACACGCGCGCGCGCGCACACACACTAACACACACACACACACACACACACGCAAACACGCACGCACGCACGCACGCGCGCACACACACACACACACACACACACACACACACGCACGCACGCATGCACGCACGCACGCACGCACGCACGCACGCACACCAAACAAACACACAAACAAGAACAAAAACAAACAAAATAACATCGTAATAAAAGCATTTCTAATGCGCCGAATCACTCCATGACTATACATGTGTCAGGCTCAAAGCTCTATGCATCAAACATTACAACAATACAGAACCTGATTTAATAATGCATTACATATCTCTATCCCTCCCCCTCCCCTGCACCCCCCCCCCCCACACACACACACACAGAGATACACACAATCTGGTAACCCCTCGCTTCCCCCTCACTTTCCCAGTCTCTCTGTCTCTGTCTCTCTCTGTGTCTCAGTCTGTCTGTCTGTCTGTCTGTCTGTCTGTCTGTCTGTCTGTCTGTCTGTCTGTCTCTTTCTCGCAATCCCTCGCTTCCCCCTCATTTTCTCAGTCTCTCTGTCTCCCTCCTTCCCGAACAAAAAAACACACACAAAAAAACACCAATACACAAAAAGCCTCACTTTATTATAGTTGAGCTCATCGTAGTCTGCAGAATATCTGTAGAAGTCTTTCTTGTTGTAGTCCTGTCGCCACTGGTCCATCAGAGTCGATGGCGAGTCGGCGTCCTTCCGTTTTTTGTCCGCGCTGCTGTCCGTGTCTGTCGTCGACCCTGTGGACATGTATGCATCAGTCTTCACACACAGGTATGCATCAGTCTTCACTCACAGGTTTTGCATCAGTCTTCACACACAGGTTTGCATCAGTCTTAACACACACGTATACATGTATACACATTATTTTATGCATGTCTTCACACACAGTTACACATGTATCAGTCTTCACACACATTTATGCATCAGTCTTCACACACAGGTATGCATCAGTCTTCACACACAGGTATACATGTATCAGTTTTCACACACATTATTTTATGCATCAGTCTTCACACACAGGTATACATGTATCAGTCTTCACACACACCTTATACATCAGTCTTCACCCACACGTATGCATCAGTCTTCACACACATGTATAAGTCAGTCTTCAGACACATTAGTCTTCACACATTCTTCACACACATTAATTTATGCATCAGCCTTCACACATGTATACATCAGCCTTCACACTTCACACACTAGAGTACAATTAGTCCTGTGGAAGTGTATATATCAGTATTCACACACTGTGAGACACTTTGTCCGTATCCCAATACACACGAACTGTCGCCTTGCGCGGCAGAATACCCTCCGTTGCGTTTGTGTGACATCTTTGCGACACAGCTCTTCGCCTTTGTGTGACATCTTAGCGATACAAAATCTGCGCCTTTGTGTGACGCCTCTCCGATACAAATCTACGTCCTTCTGTAACATATTTGCGATACAAAGCTTTGTCCTCGTGTGACATCTTTGCGATACAAATCTTTGTCCTTATGTGAACTTTTGCGATACTAAACTTTG
>OY757557.1:961566-976566 GCA_963584105.1 Alviniconcha strummeri
GTCAGAACAGATGTTGCCAATGCAATGCCTTCTCATTCAGTACATCTCTGTGGGGCAGTTACACACACAGACACACAGACACACACACACACACACATACACACACACGCGCGCGCGAACGCACACACACGCATGTACACCCTCCCCCCCCCCACACACGACCGCATCGCATGCATACATACACACACGCATACATACATACATACATACATACATACATACATACATACATACATACATACATACACACGCACGCACGCAAGCACAAACACACACGGACACATACACACACGAAACACACACAACCACCCACACACACGCGCTCGCCCGTACACACACACACACACACACACACACACACACACACACACACACACACACACACACACAAAGTGCCGCACCGGGGACTCGAACCCGAGTCCAGTACTGCACCCTTTTCTTTCGGTCAGTCCGACGCTCGGCCCACACTTTCAGCCCCGTCGGTTCGCTGTGTTCAAATGGTTTGAGGATGCGTGTGTGCGTGTGTATATATACACTGGCATAACAAAGGAGTGAACTTATGTGTGGATATACCAACATAGTGCATACTTCAAGCTCATTACATACTTCAAGTCCACACACACACACACACACACACACACACACACACACACACACACACACACACACACACAGATTGTCATACTATTTGAGGACCGTGAACCAACGGAGCTAAAAGTGGACACTGCCGGGGGGCTTAAGTCCTCGGATGTCCGGCTCACATATGAGGCACTGAGCTTTACCCACAGGACTTTACCCACAGAACTTTACCCACAGAGCTTTACCCACAGAGCTTTACCCACAGAGCTTTACCCACAGAACTTTACCCACAGAACTTTACCCACAGAGCTTTACCCACAGAGCTTTACCCACAGAACTTTACCCACAGAGCTTTACCCACAGAGCTTTACCCACAGAGCTTTACCCACAGAGCTTTACCCACAGAACTTTACCCACAGAACTTTACCCACAGAGCTTTACCCACAGAGCTTTACCCACAGAACTTTACCCACAGAGCTTTACCCACAGAACTTTACCCACAGAGCTTTACCCACAGAACTTTACCCAGAGAGCTCTAGCCATTGAGATTTACCCACTGAGCTATGCCCACTGAGCAACTGAGCTTTACCCACTGAGCTATACCCACTGAGCTATACCCACTGAGTAACTGAGCTTTACCCACTGAGCCTTACCCACTGAGCTCTACCCACAGAGATTTACCCACTGAGCTCTAGCCACTGAGCCTTACCCACTGAGCTCTAGCCACTGAGCTCTAGCCACTGAGCCTTACCCACTGAGCTCTAGCCATTGAGCTCTAGCCACTGAGCCTTACCCACTGAGCTCTAGCCATTGAGCTCTAGCCACTGAGCCTTACCCACTGAGCTCTAGCCATTGAGCTCTACCCACTGAGCTCTACCCACTGAGCTCTAGCCATTGAGCTCTACCCACTGAGCTCTACCCACTGAGCTATAACCCGCTTGCTAGCTTCAGCAGCCAGCTAGACCACTCGCTCACCGTTTGACGCCTGCAGGCACAGAGGGCATGCGCTTGTGGATGAAGTTGTGCAGCTGGCGGCTGACGGCGGCCTTGAACTCGGTCAGGTCACTGGCCCCTGCTTTCGTCGACAGCATGTCCGACAGCCACTCCGTGCGGCACTTGCACAGGCGTGCCTGCACGTCCGACACCGCCGTCGTCGTTGTCGTCAGGAGAGCAACCACCACTACCACCTTCATCGTCATCACCACTACTACCACCACCACTGCCGTCA
Source organism: Alviniconcha strummeri (assembly GCA_963584105.1). Classification (NCBI taxonomy): domain Eukaryota; kingdom Metazoa; phylum Mollusca; class Gastropoda; family Provannidae; genus Alviniconcha; species Alviniconcha strummeri. The sequence continues at coordinate 963,374 of OY757557.1, forward strand.
TCAGCACCTCCACCACCATCGTCATCGTCGTCATCACACTCACTACCACCACCACAACCGTGATTATCACCACCACCACTACCATCATCATCATCACCACCACTACCACCACCACAACCGTCATCACCACCTCCACCACCATCATCAATACCACCGTCATCACCACCACCACCATCACTACCACCACCACCACAATCAGCATCATCACCATCATCACCACCACTTCCACCACCACCACCACCACCACAACCGTCATCACCAGCACCACCACCATCAATACCACCGTCATCACCACCATCACCATCGTTACCACTACCACCACTACAACGTCATCATCATCACCACCATCATCATCATCGTCGTAATCATCACCACTTCCACCACCGCAACCGTCATCATCACCACCACCACCGTCATCAGCACTACCACTATCCTCATCTTCTTCTTCTTCTTCGTCATCATCATTATCATCAAGACACGCACAACAATGTGATGCTGAGGTCGCATAGTCTTCAGAAGAAATTTTGTCTCCAGGACACTTCACTTAAAGCTGCAATTCTCAAAACAGGTAAAAAGCCTCTGGTGGAGTTTATGTACCTTGTACTTACACGCATGCCACGTGAGACTTACGTAGACGACCTAGTACCTGGGTCTTTGTTGTTGTACTTGCGTTACGTATGTCGAGCGCTAATTAACTCCCTTGTGGGTTGATTTCTCAAAAGACGTTTTGTCCAAGAAGGCCAGCCATAATTCTCCATCAGGTTCAAAAGAGATAGAAACAGAAACTCGACAGCAATGACTGTTTTGTCTTGTCTCTCTGGCTTGACGGTGTTTTGACTTGCTTTGCACCGAAACGGGTTTTCAGTGATTCCAAAGTGCTCGGTTGATTTTATTTCCATTTTAGAATCCGAATCGCGTCAGTGACGCTTAGGGGTACTCAGATGTAACAGGCACAGGCAGGTGTCAAAGCTGGTTTAACGGTATTACTTGGCGCGAATAAAATTAGTATGTCTTAAATCTACTATGTCTTTACGCCAAGATAATGGCAACACACGCACGTGCTCCTCGAAGTGGTGAAGCAAGGCGTCGAGTTTGTCAGCTTCCTCCTTCTTGAAGGCTTCAAAATCGGAGAGGCTGATGTAAAACCCATGTGATGATTCACTCACTCCACCGTCTCGGGAAGTCTGCATCTGGAGAAGAAGTAAATAAGTAAGTAAGAAAACATGGTGCTTAACGTCCACGGAAACCATAAAGAAAGCTTATTAGGGACGGGGAGAAGGGGGGGGGGATATTATATACTTATCGCTACACTGTCACCATCAGAATGATTCCTGCATATAGATGGGCAGTGATGAGAGCCATTTTAATGTCTCAGTAGGAAGTGATGGACAAAGTCACAGGACAGTGTCCACAAACCACAACCAGGAAAGCCGAAGCGGTATCGAACCGAGGTCCTTCCGCTTACCAACCTAACGCCCTACCGCTAGGCCAAACCGGCTCACTGAAGAAGAAGAAGGAGTGTTTGTATAGTTGCAAGCATGGCTAATTGGGGAGAAAGGTAAGCGAGAGGGAGAAACGGTTGCTTTAACGTCCACGGAGACGAGTAAGCCTATTAGGGACGGGGACGACTGAGAAAAGGGGGACAGAAGAGTGAAACCTCGAAACAGGCGCCAACCCGGAAGACCAAGGCTGCCGTGGACCGCCGCCAGAACAACAGAATGTTAAGGCAGTGTCCGTCCGGCATTGCGCAGCGACCACCGCCCCACGCAATTGCTGTCCCAACTGCTATGCAGAACAGAGTCACAACGACAATGTCCGTAGCTCCGCCGTTGGGAAACCGAAGCAAAGGAAGTCCATCTCTCAAGCCCAGCTCCACCTCCCTGCTCTTGATCTCTTCTGGACTAACTTGTGGGTCCCAAACCACCCCCCTCCTCTTGATCTCTCCTGGACCTGCAAAAGCGTCTAACTTCTTCGTCAGAGTCCAACTCACCTCCCTCCTCCTGATCTCGACTGGACTCTGCTGAAGAAGAAAAAGAAGCAGAAAAGCAGATCACAGGGTAAGCGAGATCACATAATTATTATAACACCACCGTTAAAATAACGAACTGCACGGGCTGCCTGTAACATTCCAGAGGGAAACCACACACCCTGCTGTCACCTTCCAGCGACTTACCGTGTCACGATGAAGGTTTCAAACTTGCTCTATCTAACACAGAATCAGATGAGAAAGACTGACCGTGTCACGATGAAGGTTTCAGACTTGCTCTATCTAGTCTCTAACACAGAATCAGATGAGAAAGACTGACCGTGTCACGATGAAGGTTTCAGACTTGCTCTATTCTCTTCTAAACACCGAATCTGATGAGAAAGACGGATCGTGTCACAGTGTAGTTTCAAACTTGTTCTAATCTCTTCTAAACACAGAATCAGATGAGAAAGACGGATCATGTCACAGTGTAGTTTCAAACTTGTTCTAATCTCTTCTAAACACTGAATCAGATGAGAAATATTTATCGTGTCACGATGCATGTTTCAAACGTGCTCTGTTCTCTTCTAAACACTGAATCAGATGAGAAAGACGGATCATGTCACAGTGTAGTTTCAAACTTGTTCTAATCTCTTCTAAACACTGAATCAGATGAGAAATATTTATCGTGTCACGATGCATGTTTCAAACGTGCTCTGTTCTCTTCTAAACACTGAATCAGATGAGAAAGACGGATCGTGTCACGGTGTTGGTTTCAGACTTGCTCCATTCTCTTCTGAACACCGAATCAGATGAGAAAGACGGATCGTGTCACAATATGTAGTTTCAAACTTGCTCTAGTCTCTTCCGAACACTGAATCAGATGAAAAAGACGGATTAGGAAGGCGGGGGGGGGGGGGGGGGGGGGGGGAGACTTAATTTCTGCATCCACTAGCGGGGTCAATTCTCAACGGCAGCCCGTCTTCCAACGGAATGAGGAAACTGGGTTGCTGCTGTTGTGAAGAGCTTAATTTCTGCATCCGTGGGTGGGGGGCTGGAGAGGGGAAGGCAGATAGGGGTGGAGAGGTAAAAGAAAGAGAGAGAGAGAGAGAGAGAGAGAGAGAGAGAGAGAGAGAGAGAGAGAGAGAGAGAGAGAGAGAGAGAAGCTTAATTTCTGGGTCCGCGGTACCCCAATAGCGGGGTCAGTCCTCACCCGCTGCCCCTCTTCCGACGGAGTGAGGGAGCTGGGTGGCTGCTGTGGTGTCGCACGTGCACCCGTCTCGCTGGGTGTAGCGGGGCTGCAGGGCGGAGGCTGGGGCGTCTTCTTGTCGGCGCCCGTAGCGTCTGGCGGAGAGACCGACTTGCTTCTCTGACCGTCACTGGCAGGTAGACTGGTTCTGGTCTTCGCCTTCTTCTCCTGCCAGGTACAGGCGTCAGGTTCAGTCGAGCGTGATCCAAACACAGTCATCATCACCATCATCATCATCATCATCACCACCATTACCATCATCGTCATCTACATACTAATCAGCATCATCATCATCTTCATCTATATAATAATCACATCATCATCATCTTCATCTACACAATAATCACCACCACCACCATCATCTTCATCGTCATCATCGTCGTCGTCATCGTCGTCATCATCATCATCATCAACATAATTATCTACATAATAACCACCATCATCATCTTCATCGTCATGTACTCTGTTCAGTGCTATTTCTCCAAACTGAAGCCCACAGCCCATCACAAAGCAAAGAGCAAAACACACAAGGTTAAACTTCACTGCCCCAACCTGTAAAATGTCCAGGCAGAAAAAAATGCTTGGATGCGCCTGCAAACAGTATATTTTCCGGTCCTATAGCATCTATAGTCAATGTTACACCTTTTGATAGAAGTCCTTTCACACGCCAGAGCGAAAAAGAAGGCAGGAAGGCTAAAGGGTTTCAAATTGTGCACTTTGATTGGTCGTTTTCAAGTGACATTGTGGCAGTGAAGGGGTTAAAAAGAACGCCTTTATCAGGACAAAACAAAACGTGCGAATTGTCGGGGTAATCCCCCTTTATGAAGCTACAAAACGACACTTAACGACAGCTAAACGGTGAAAAATGAGATGTAGAACTAGGACACTTATCTGCTTTTGGTTGAGCTTTGTTGCTTTTGTCTTAATACATAGTGTTTTTTTGTTTTTTTTATTTCACCTTTTATGTGTTTGGATTTTGTTTTAGAGCGCTAGCAGTCATTCTCGTGTGTGTGTGTGTTTTTTTTTTTTTTACCCAATCAAACTTGGCTTTGACGACATGTTACAATTTCGGTTTAACCAAGAAATGTATGCCAGTACAAAATAAAGATAACCGAAAACGTCATGAGCTCACCAACAAGCTTAACTGTGGCTTATATGCGGTGAGCTTATTTACATGTGTGCTGAAAAAGAAACACAAATGAATGGCGGACGAACAAATTTTACAAAACCAACAACAAACGAGACACGACAAAAAAACTAGTGTGTTTCAAATCAATAAATTACGGTATTATCTTAGAAACACTAAGCATAGCAGTCAGCTGTAATAAATCGTGATGTCGTCAGTGGTCCCACTAACCATGTTGGTCTCTTCACAGTCTGTTTGAATGACGTCACGGCTGGAATGTGTGGCAAAGGTACACAACATGTTACAAACCTGGCTTGAATGTGTGGCAAAGGTACACAACATGTTACAAACCTGGCTTGAATGTGTGGCAAAGGTACACAACATGTTACAAACCTGGCTTGAATGTGTGGCAAAGGTACACAACATGTTACAAACCTGGCTTGAATGTGTGGCAAAGGTACACAACATGTTACAAACCTGGCTTGAATGTGTGGCAAAGGTACCCAACACTTCACAAGCGAGGCTGGAATGTACGGCAAAGGTACCAACACGTCACAAACCAGGCTGGAATGTGTGGCAAAGATACCCTGCACGTTACGAACCAGGCTGGAATATGTGGCAAAGGTACCCAGCACGTAACGATTCAGGCTGAAATGTATGGCAAAGAACCAATACGTGACGAACCAGGCTGGACTGTGTGGCAATGGCATCAACACGTCATGAACCAGACTGGAATGTGTGGCAAAGGTACCAACACGTCACGAATCAGGCTGGAATGTGTGGCAAAGGTATCCAACATGTCACAAACCAGGCTGGAATGTGTGGCAAAGGTATCATCACGTCACGAACCAGGCTGGAATGTCTGGCAAAGGTATTCAACATGTCACAAACCAGGCTGGAATGTGTGGCAAAGGTACCAACACGTCACGAACCACGCTGGAATGTGCGACAAAGATACCCAGCACGTCACGAATCAGGCTGGGATGTGTGGCAAAGGTAACCAACACGTCACGATCCAGGCTGAAATGTGTGGCAAAGTACCAACACGTCACGAACCAGCCTGGATTGTCTAGCAGTGGTACCATCACGTCACGATCCAGGCTGGAATGTGTGGCAAAGGTACTCAGCACGTCACGAGCCAGACTGGAACGTGTGGCAATGGTACCAACACGTCACGAACCAGGCTGGAATGTGTGGCAAAGTACGAACACGTCACAAACCAGGCCGGAATGTGTGGCAACGGTAAAGAAAAAAAGAAATAACGGAAAGTATTTCTTTGGTATAAATACTGATAGCAGCACCAAAGCGAAACATAATTATGCAGGTGTAAATACCTGCACATTCATTTGTCGTTGAGACCAGTTCGCTTCGTTTCCCCTTTAACAATTTCTGAGCAGGTGACGTCCGCGTCTCCCTCACCTTAGTCGACTTTTCCTCCATTAAAGTGGTAACCAAAATGCGCAGCTCCTTGACCTCGTTTTGCAGATCTCGCACAGAAACCGTTTCCATTTCATCTGCCTGCAAGTAAATACTTACAGTAAGCAAATACACTTTAAGAAAGAAAAAAAGAAGAAAGAAAAGAAGAAGAAAAGAAAGAAAAAACGGATTGTAAAAAAGAAGAAGAAAGAATGAGGGAAAAAAAAAAAAGAAAAAAAAAATTAAGCTGCTGTTTACAATGGACAGGGACATAATTATCACAAACTCCAAGCGCTGGTTTACGACATCCTTCCTTCAACAAAGGTGCCGGAAAGCGATGCTGGGAGTGTCAATTATTCACGCTTTACAAACTGTCATCCTCCTCATCGTAATTTTGACAGGGCGCAAAACACCAAGTTACTTACTGGGCGTAAAAGACTAAGTTACTTACTCACTCATCCTCATCGACATTACCACCACCACAAAATACACAGCAATGCTGAAGTTTACTGGCAGGGAACGGAAACCTGTCGAATCCCCCTTTCCCCCTCCTTTTCCCCAAATCTTGGGTGTGGGTGGGTAGGCGGGTGGATGTGCAAGCGCGCGTCGTGTATGTGAGTGAGTGAGTGTGTTTGCTGTACCCATCTATTTTCATTTTTTACTCTAACTTTTGTTTTGGTTAATGATCTTTCTCTGGTTTCTCGTTGTTTCTTGTTTTGGAAATGCGTACGATTTTGTTTTCGTTTTTGTTGCCGTTTGTTTCTTTTTGTTGTAAGCACTTGTATTTTATGTTTACTGCCGTGTCATACCAGACGTTCTTTCATTGATGTTCTTTCATGTACCCCCACTGTGGTTTCTGAAATAAACCACTTGACTTGACTTGACTTGGTAACAGAATGGTACTTAATGCTCTCGCGGTTGCTATGACCTTCGTGAGCCGGTTTGGCCTAGCGGTAAGGCGTTAGGCTGGTAAGCTGAGGGACCTCGGTTCGAACCCTCTTCGGCTCTCCTTCTCTTCAAGTTGTGATCTGTGGACACTGTCTTGTGACTCTGTCCCTCGCAATTAATGAAACATTAAAATGGCTCTCATCGCTGCCCACCTTACTGCAGGAGTCATTCTGGTGGTGACAGTGTAGCGATAGATATATAATCTCCCTCCCTCTTCCCTCACCACCACACTCTGTTCTCCCCGTCCCTAATAGGCCTTGTGGTATCTGTGGACGTTAAGCACCATGTTTACTTACTTACTGTGACCTAACTGACCCAAGTGATGGGACCCTGTAGGTCTGCGCACGGACGGATTCAGTTAACGATAACAATTCTGTATTCTTTTATGTGGTACCTAGTCCTCCAGTTCGAGCACATAGGCCATTACATGAAAGCACAAAACCAGGAATTAAACGGGGGTTCTGCGGACGCAGAAATTAAGGTCGCATCTGTTGAGAACCCAGAGCTGACAAACCTTCTCACCCTGATATAACCGTCCTGGTCGACTGAATGTGAAAAATCAAGTTACTGCTATTCCAGCACCTGTTCTTACCCTAATATAACCGTCCTGGTCGACTGAATGTGAAAAAACAAATCAAGTTACTGCTATTCCAGCACCTGTTCTTACCCTAATATAACCGTCCTGGTCGACTGAACGTGAAAAAACAAATCAAGTTACTGCTATTCCAGCACCTGCTCTCACCCTAATGTAACCGTCCTGGTCGACTGAATGTGAAAAAACAAATCAAGTTACTGCTATTTCAGCACCTACTCTCACCCTGACATAACTCTCCTAGTTCACTGGGCGTAAAAGATATATGTATGATTTTTTTTTTAAACATACTACTATTCAAGCACCTGGGCCTCTAAAAAACAAACAAGTTACTACTATTCCATCAACTACGCTCGCCCGCCCTGGGTCTATGGGCGTACCAAACAAAAAACAAAACAAAAAACGCAAGATACCACTATTCCAGCATCTGGGCTCACCCTGATAATTATAACCGTCCTGGTGGACTGATCATGAAAAACAAACAAGTTACCACTAATCCAAGCACCTGCTCTCACCCCGATATAACCGTCCTGGTCGACTGAGCATGAAAAACAAACAAGTTACCACTAATCCAAGCACCTGCTCTCACCCCGATATAACCGTCCTGGTCGACTGAGCATGAAAAACAAACAAGTTACCACTAATCCAAGCACCTGCTCTCACCTTCATATAACCGTCCTGGTCGACTGAGCATGAAAAACTAAAAAACAAGTTACCACAAATCCAAGCACCTGCTCTCACCCTGATATAACCGTCCTGGTGGACTGAGCATGAAAAACTAAAAAACAAGTTACTACTATTCCAGCACCTGCTCTCACCCTGATATAACCGTCCTGGTGGACTGAGCATGAAAAACAAACAAGTTACCACTAATCCAAGCACCTGGGCCTCTAAGAAAGCAAGTTACTGCTATTCCAGCACCTGAGCCTTGAAAGCAAGTTACTGCTGTTCCAGCACCTGGGCCTCTAAGAAAGCAGGTTACTGCTATTCCAGCACCTGCACTCAGCCTATAACAGCAAAACCTCCTCTCGCCCTGAAGTAACCGTCCTGGTCGAATGCGCGTAAACACACAAGATACTACCATTCCAGCACCTGGGCCTCTGGAAAATAGCAAGTTACAGCTACTCCAGCACCTGCGGCCGCCCTGTCGTAAACATGATGATGATGAGCTGATGCTTAATGTCCTCAGATGTCATTTGACATATTAGAGACAAGTTGTGACCAATGCCGAAGCACGGTTCAATAAAATCCACATACGTAAGGTGTATGCGTGTTTAGCTGTAACCTGCCACCTGCACTTTTGGCAGAATGACCGGGATCTTTTACGTGCTACTGTGGTAACACGGGGGTGGAACGGATACCGAAATAAGAGTCAGCACAGAAAGTCGACCCTGGAGAAGAAAATTCTCCCGCCGTTCCAGCAGGGATTCGAACCCGCGACCTTTCAATCACGAGTCCGGCGCTCTAACCACTGAGCTATCCCCGCCCCGTAAACATGCTGGTCGACTGGGCTTAAAAGAAACAAACGAACAAGCTACTACTAATTCCAGCACCTGGGGCACGTCTTTGTCTTTGTCCTTGTCGTGCATGTTGATGCCGGTGGGAGCTTCCTCTGCCTGGCGAAGCGCGGGGAGGCCCAGCATGTCCAGACGGCCCTGAATGGCGTTCTGCACGACCCGCAGTTCTTCCACTTTCTTGGCCAGGGACTCGCTCTGGTCAGCCCGGCTGTCTTCCCTGGACGCCTGGTACAGCGACCGCGACAGCAACAAAGAGCAACAGCTGCTGTTTGTGACAAAACTCGTGGAAGAAAGTGGAAGTTTCTAAATGTAATAAACACACCAAGTAACAAACAATGACAACCGTGATACATCATTGCAAGTGATAAATATGAGAAATAACACACTAAATAACAAGGCAATAACTGTACATTATATCTACATAATACTATTAAATACGAAGGATAACACGCCAGATAAGTCAATAATTGTACATATTTACACATACGTTATTTATGTATTTATATTGCATTTATATGTCTTATCAATTGGGAAAAGGGGGTAGCTTTTATTCAAACTGATGTATACTGCAGCTGAATACTTCGTCGCCTTAGTTTACTGTTGACTGATTTACTATAGGCTTTTATTCCAAAAACTAATAATTATATTTGAAGGGGAATACTCTAGCATGTGTGTGTGTGCGTGTGTGTGTGTGTGTGTGTGTGTGTGTGTGTGTGTGTGTGTGTGTGTGTGTGTGTGTGTGTGTGTGTGTGTGCATGAGGACGTGCGTGTGTGCATATGGCATCTTATGTTGTTATTAACTTGTTTCCGCTATGATTGCCGTGGTAAAAGAGACCCAATCAGTAAGACCAGTGGTAGACAGACCCAGTCAGTAAGACCTGTGGTAAAGAAACCCAATCGGTAAGACCACTGTAAAGAGACCCAATCAGTAAGACCCATGGTAAAGAGACCCAATCAATAAGACTTGTGGAGACCCAATCAGTAAGACCCATGGTAAAGAGACCCAATCAGTAAGACCATGGTAAAGAGACCCAGTAAGACAGACACAGTGTAAAGAGACCCGATCAGTAAGACCCATGGTAGACAGACCCAATCAGTAAGACGTGTGGTAAAGAGACCCAATCAGTAAGACCATGGTAAAAAGGCTCAATCAAAAGACTCCTGTTAAAGAGACCCAATTGTACGCGAGGAGTTAATAACGTGTGAACGAAAGTTAAGGTTAAGGACCTGAGGTAAAAAGATCCAAGAGACCCAATCAGTAAGACCCACTGTAAAAAAAACTCCGTAAGTAAGACCCGCTGTAAAGAGACTCCACCAGTAAGACCCACTGTAAAGAGACCCAATCAGTCAGACCCGTGGTACAGAGACCCAACTGTACGCGTGGAGTTAATAACGTGTGAACGCAAGTTAAACTTGGAATAATTACTGCTGCATTCAATGACTTCTCAGTATGCATACTCACTGCCATGTCTGTCAGGACTTCGTCGCTTTGATAACCTGAAAAAAAGAAGAAGTAATAATCAAAAAAGCGCATATAAAGCTCCTCAAATTTGTCACACCACGGCAGTTAAATGAGCCTTACAATATCATGACTCCCATCGGGACTCCCATTGACAAATTAAGGACAATGAGTGGGGCGCTTACTGACATATTTGGGAAAATGAGTGAAGGACTTACTGACATATTAGGGACAATGAGTGGGGCACTTACACATCATCTCCTTGTATGTCGGGCTGACATAGTAGGGACAATGAGTGGGGAATTCACACACCATCTCCTTGTATGTCGGGCTGACATAGTAGGGACAATGAGTGGGGAATTCACACACCATCTCCTTGTATGTAGGGCTGACATAGTAGGGACAACGAGTGGGGAATTCACACACCATCTCCTTGTATGTAGGGCTGACATAGTAGGGACAATGGGTGGGACACTCACACGTCATCTCCTTGGGACAATGGTGGGACACTTACAAATCTGTCCTTGTAGGGACAATGAGTGGGACACTTACACATCATCTCCTTGTAGGGACAATGAGTGGGACACTCACCCATCATCTTGTAGGGACAATGAGTGGGACACTCACCCATCATCTTGTAGGGACAATGAGTGGGATACTCACCCATCATCTTGTAGGAACAATGAGTGGGACACTCACCCATCATCTTGTAGGGACAATGAGTGGGACACTCACACATCATCTTATAGGGAGAATGAATGGGACACTCACATATCATCTCCTTGTATGTCGGGCTGACAAATTAGGGACAATGAGTGGGGACACTTACACATCTCCTTGTATTTCGGGCTGACCTTTTATGGACAATGTGTTGGGACACTCACACACGATCTCCTTGTATGTCGTGCTGACCTTTTATGGACAATGTGTAGGGACACTCACACACCATCTCCTTGTATGTCGGGTTGATATATTAGGGACAATGTGTAGGGACACTCACACACCATCTCCTTGTATGTCGGGTTGATATATTAGGGACAATGTGTAGGGACACTCACACACCATCTCTTTGTATGTCGGGTTGATATATTAGGGACAATGTGTAGGGGCACTTTCACACCATCTTTCATGTCGGGCTGATATATTAGGGACAATGTGTAGGGGCACTTACACACCATCGCCTTGTATATCGAGCTGACATATTAGGAACAATGAGTGGGGCGCTTACTGACATATTAGGGACAATGAGTGGGGCGCTCACACACCATCTCCTAGTCTGTCGGGCCGACCTATTAGGGACAATGTGTAGGGGCACTTACACATCGTATCCTTGTGCTCCGCCTCCCGCTTGGTAAGCCTCTCCTGCGCCTCTTCGTACAGCCTCTTGTTGGTGGCGGTGACCTCCCGCAGGAGGCGAAGCAAGTCTTCCAAGGTGAGGAAGTCCTGGCTGTTGATCACCGTCAGCAACTCGCTCAGACCCGCTCCCGAGTTCAGCGTGCTCTCCCGGAAAACCGGCAGCAGCTGCGGCCGTAGATTTTTTTTTTTTTTTTTTTTTTATACGAGTAGGTAAGTAAATTGGTGTTTTACGCCCAGTCAACCGGTGCAGTTATATAAGGGCGATTTTTTTTTTTTTTTAATGAAATAATAGTGGTAATGGTAATACTAACAGATTTATTTTATGGCGCCCCATCTCGTAAGAGCCCTGAGCGCTTACAGAGACGTACGGACACATGCGCGTACGTACGCACACACGCACACAAACGCACGCACGCACGCACGCACACGCACGTACGCACGCACGCACACACACGCACGCAGACACACACGCACGCATACACACACGCACGCACACCCTACAAATACATGCATTACCGGCGACAGATTGGTACAATGAGAAAAAACAAAACGAGAAATCAGTATGCAGAAGAGAGGAGGTGGGTTTTCAGCTTTGACTTAAAAGTGAATGCCTCAGAAGCGAGAGAGAGAGAAACAGACACACACACAGACACACAGACAGAGAGACAGAGACAGACAAACACAGAGACACAGAAATAGACAAAGAGAGGGAGACAGAGACACACAGAGAGAGAAAACGAGAGCGAGATAGCCAGACAGACAGAGAGACAGACAGAGAAAGAAAGAGAGCGAGACAGTCAGACACAGACACAGACACAGAGAGACAAAGATGCCCTAATCACCAAACGCTCAACCACCAAGAGACCACACCAAACACTGGCATCGGCACCTCGTCAAAGATGCCCTGCCGGAAGAGGCCGGCGGCGTGCATGAGGCCCAGCAGGTCGCTGAGGCTGCGCGCCCCGAGGAACTTGGCCTTCTGGATCAGCTGGAACACGCGCAGAATCTGCTCCCCGGTCACTTCCGGGCAGGCAGCCATCGCCGACAGGAGGTCCAGGAACGCTTCCATGAAGTGGCTTTCCGAAGCCCTGTCGATCAAAGAACGAGTGAGGAGAACTCCAAAAGGCTTAATTAATTGCTTGATTAATTATAGCCACGAGTGACGAGGATCCAAAAAGGGTTAATTCCTTCACACGCGCTCATCTTTTTGATGGCGAGCCTAGGTAAGGCCCTGCCCAGCGATCAAGGCCACATCAGAGTGACGAGAACTCGAAAGGTTTAATTAATTAACCCCGAGGGACGATAGCTCAAAAAGGGTTAATTCACACCACACGTCCATCCATGAGGTGGTTTTCCGAAGCCTTGTCCATCAATCAAGGCCACATCAGAGAGACGAGAACTCAAAAAACTGTAACTAATTAACTGATTAATTAACCACGAGTGAAGAGGACTCCAAAAGGTTTAGTTAATTCACACACGAGTATCTTTTTGATGGCGGGTCCAGGGACGCCTCCATCAAGTGGTTTTCCGAAGGATCGAGGCCACATTAGAGTGACGAGAACTC
>OY757557.1:983921-993996 GCA_963584105.1 Alviniconcha strummeri
TCTATTTCCAGCTGTAAGGACCATGACTATGGATGTATTGCCGTCAGAGCCAAGCTTAGCCGTTCAGTCGACCTGTTCTGTTTTCAGCTGCAGGCACCATGACCATGAATGTGCTGCCTTCAGTGCCCCGGCTGGTCTGTTCAGTCTACCTGTTGCAGCTGTAAGCGCCATGGCGGTGTATGTGATGCTGCTGCAGTCAGAGCCCCGGCTGAACCGTTCATTTCATCTGTTCTACTTCCAGCTGTAAGCACCATGACCATGGACGTGATGCCGTCAAAGCCAGGCAGAACCGTTCAGTCCATCAGTTCTGCTTCCAGCCGAAGCACCATGATTGAACCGTGGCCGAACCATTGAATCCATCTGTTGCAGCTGCAAGCACCATGACTGAGCCCGGCTGAACCGTTCAGTCCATCTGTTGCAGCTGCAAGCACCATGACCATGGACGTGATGCCGTCAGGGTCCTGGCTGAACCGTTCACTTAATCTGTTCCAGCGCTAAGCACCATGACCATGGATTTGCTGCTGCAGTCAGTGCCCCGGCTGAACCGTTGAGTCTATCTGTTGCAGCTGCAAGCACCATGACCATGGATTTGCTGCTGCAGTCAGTGCCCCGGCTGGACTGTTGAGTCTATCTGTTACAGCTGAAAGCGCCATGACCATGGATTTGCTGCTGCAGTCAGTGCCCCGGCTGGACTGTTGAGTCTATCTGTTACAGCTGAAAGCGCCATGACCATGGATGTGCTGCTGCAGTCAGTGCCCCGACTGGACGGTTGAGTCTGTTGCAGCTGCAAGCACCATGACCGTGGATGTGCTGCTGCAGTCAGAGCCCCGGCTGAACCGTTCACTTCATCTGTTCTACTTCCAGCTGTAAGCACCATGACCATGGACGTGATGCCGTCAGAGCCAAGCTGAACTGTTCAGTCCATCTGTTCTACTTCCAGCAGCAAGCACCATGATTGAACAGTGGCTGGGACCATTGAATCTATCTGTTGCATCTGCAAGCACCATGACCATGAACGTTATGCCGTCAGAGCCAAGCTCAACCGTTCAATCCATCTGTTCTGCTTTCATCAACAAGCACCATGATTGAACCATGACTGGGACCATTGATTCCATCTGTTGCAGCAGCAAGCACCATGACCATGGACGTGGTGCCGTCAGAGCCCCGGCTGGACGTGGCCACTCCCTTCGAGGAGTTGAAGCGACACCTGGAGGCCAAGGGCGTCGTCCACGTGTCGGCGGTGGAGGAGTTTCTGACGATGTTGAAGGAGAAGCCCTCCATCACCTCCAAGATGCTGCAGGAGCTCATGGTCCTTTTCTCCGGGTCGGTGCCACCGTTGTTGTTTTTTATTTTATATATACATGATACGTTTATATTGTAACTTGATTTTTGTTTAAAGTAATAACCACGGGTACTTTACCCCTTCTCCCCATCACCCACCACCTCGAATTATATATATATATATAGAGAGAGAGAGAGAGAGAGATTATATATAGGTAGCGGCAGCCTCTCATCGCCTATGCGGGAACATCGGAATTTTGCTCAATTTTACTGTATTTCAGTCACTAATTTCTCCACAGTCTCTGAATGTATCCTTTTGGAAATTATATGAATAAAAAGAACGTTTTCTTCGCATTCTTATGGTTGTTTTTATGTTTGCATGCAATGTACCTCGAAAAATCGCCAGTTGATTTTCTACGGGAGGTATTTGCCGTTTGTCCGGTGCCGGTCACGCGGTCCGGGACATGAACGAAAACAGTCGATGTGTTTATCCGCTCGATGAAAAAGCGATGCGCGTTGTACACAGCAGTATGTGGTATCACTGGATCGGAAATTGAATGTCGATTCCAGTGGTGTAAACGCTGTGGTCGTTTACAAACATCTCTGGTCGCTAGAACGCATTTTAGTCGGAAACTCGCAAAAAAACTCAATTTTAAACCGCAAAACGCCCTCAAATGTCTAAAATATCCCCCCTCAAAATGAAGCTGAATTCGTACCCTTTTGAATGAGGTATGGAGCTAATGGATTGCTGACCGGTCGGTCTTTCACAAGCCAATAAAAGACCGCAATAAAGGCGCTTTTTTCAAATCGAGTTAATCCAGGATGGCATCGACCGCGTGGAGTTTTTGTGACTCGATTGCCGAGTTTTGGCACATGATTCGTGAGTATTCTCTTCACCTGGCTCCAGTTTACTGAATTTGGTGACAGTTGGTCTCATAATTTAGCATTTTTATATGATATTTTGATTCATTCTTGCAGAATTGCCAAAAATCTTACGATTTTCTCGACCGACTCAGAGTTCTGTCTTTGTTTACAAATACGACTAACCGGAAGTTGTCGATCACTCGCTTGTTCTCCTAAATATTGCCAAAATACGCCAAATTTTCTCAAAAATAGTCATTGAAATACATTCTCTGATGTCTTCTGGAACAGTGTTATTTTTGGGGGACAAACCTTTGACGTAAATTCGTGGCGATGGCTGTTTTCGTGATCGAAATTCTTCATCAGGGGAGGTAACTAAGATGCTGAGAAAACACAGTCGACATCATAACTTCTGCACTTGAACTCTGTTAAAAGTCTTTTTCGTTTTTCAACGATCGTAATTAAATTCTCAAACTTTAATAGGATGTTGACCAGCATTTCTAGTTCAAAATTAAAAGTGGATTTCTGCTTTGCTAACGGTAGCCAGTCTGATATTGTGATAAGTGATGATAAAATCATAACAGATAAGAGTTCAGGCCTGAGTGATAATGATTATTATTAATTATGCTGTAGGCCGTAGATCATTCTCTCAATCAAGATCAACAGAAACAACAAAACTGTGTTGTTGTTTTCCTGCAGATGATGACCAGTTTTCCAAACTGAAGGCTGTTTTCCTGGCAACTGGGAGAGAATGCCGGCAAGACCTTCCTCAGGTTGAAGTGGACAACCGACTGTTAGTGCAGCTGCTTCTCCTGAAAGATGAGGGATCCAAGACTTTGGATGAGACTGCATTCTTCCAGCAACTTCTCAAGCCAGATCTGGTCAAGACAGTGCTGCTTTCTCGTCTGCGGTATTTATGGTCAACAGACTGAAGGAGCTGTTTGGAGGTGAGCCACTTCCAGAACTTCCACCTCTTCACGGCCATGGCAGCTGCCAGCAGAGATGTCACCAAGTGGAAGAGGAATCTGACCCAGGAGATGTCGACGGAACCAGAAGATAAATCAGAACCTGATGAACCTGAGTTTGAAACCAGCTGCAGATTTCAACAGGAGGGTGACATTGTGGCAGTCTACAATGTAGAAGATTTCTTTATCAGCAAAGTCACCAGGGTCATCAGTGAGGAAGAGGCAATAGTCAATTTCTTGGAGAAGGCGGCAGTAAAGATGGAGTTGTTGTGTACAGGTGGCCATGCTCTGAAGATTACACTCAAATCTCCTCCGCATTTGTGTTTGCCAAGAATCTGCAACTTGCACCTTCATCATTGGCTACAGGGACGTTCGTTCTTTGGTGAATCTCGCAGGAATTTATTTGGCAGACATCAAGCACACAGATGCTGTTTACAGGAAACTCACCTGTAGACCATGTCAATTGACTCCAAATCACAGCTTTGTAGGCCTGTATGTTCATGGATGATAAAGGTGATACTGCTGTACCATGTTTTCTTTAGCATACACATCCTTTTTCTGCTGTGAAAAGTGAAGATTTTGCAGACTTTAAGACTAACACTCAAAATAAGTGCAAATGCTGCTGCAAGTGTACTTCACATTTAGTTTAATGTACATGCAAAGTTTCATGGCTGTATCTGTAGTGGTTTTCAAGTTATGAGTTAAAGTATGAAACCCATTAGATTTGTCCTTTTTTCCGCTGTGAAAAGTGAAGTTTTTGCAGGCTTTAAGATCTATCATTCTCAGAATAACTGCAAATGTCACTGCAAGTGTACTTCACACTTAGTTTAATGTACATGCCAAGTTTCATTGCTGTATCTGTAGTGGTTTTCAAGTTATTACCAGTTAAAGTGTGGCAACCCACATATTTGTGTTTTTTCCGCTGTGCAAATTGAAGATTTTGCCAACTTTAAGACCCTGTAACTTTAAAAGTAAGAGTCAGAGCTGCTTAGAAAAAAAATAAGTGCAAAGACTGTGATAAACCCAGCTTGGAAATCCATTGGGAAAGCTGTCATTGCCATATGTTACCCACTGTGTGGTGTCAAAAGTGCTGTTTCATGCAAATTGGCATGCTTGGAATTGCTTTTTGGAGCAACTTCAGCCCTCTGCCTCTGTTTCATCTTTTTTTGCTGATCATATGATTAAGCTGTGACAAAGTGCAACCAAGGTATACTTTTGAAAAGTGTAAGTATTTGGATTCTCCCATGTTCATGAGAACCACTATGCGGGGGGTAAATTTGAGAAAATGTAATAAACTGTTTATTGTCATGCAAAACTGTTTTCGAATGGCAATATCTTTGGAACTAATTAAGATAAACAGTTACTCTTTTTTTCTCTCATTTTCTTGCATCAATATGGCCTGTCTGATAATGCATAAATTAAATTGCTGTTGTAAAATTTAAATTTTGGCTGCCGCTACCTATTATATATACTCTCTCTCTCTCTCTATATATATATATGGAAGAGAGAGAGAGAGAGAGAGAGAGAGAGAGAGAGAGAGAGAGAGAGAGAGAGATTATATATAGATAGATATAGATATATATATATAGAGAGAGAGAGAGAGAGAGAGAGAGAGAGAGAGAGAGAGAGAGAGAGAGAGAGAACAACTCCTCCAGCCTGAACGTTTCCATCAACCGTTGAATACTACAGCTTCACAGAAACGCTGTGTACTGGCTGCAACAACTCCTCCAGTCTGAAACTGTACTAGCTGCATGTCTCTTATGTTTTACTTACAGCTTGGAGGCGGATTTTTTTTTTTTTTTAATTTACCGTCCTGGCCCGCGCCTTTAACAACTCCTCCATCCGGAAACTGTTTGTACTACCTCTTATATTTTATATTTTACTTACAGCTTGGAGGCGGACTTTTTTACCGTCCTGGCCCGCGCATTTAACAACTCCTCCATCCGGAAACTGTGTGTACTACCTCTTATGTTTTATATTTTACTTACAGCTTGGAGGCGGACTTTTTTACCATCCTGGCCCGCGCCTTCAACAACTCCTCCAGCCTGAACGCGTCCACCTTGTGCGACATCCTGGAGTTAATCCTGTCTTCGCCCTTTGACCCCACGGCCGCAGCGACCCTCGTCACGGCGGTGTCCAGGGATTCGGACAGGCGGCTGCTGGTGTCGATGTCGGCCATGCTGCATGTGCTGACGTCGGCAGAGAAGATCTCGACCACTGTGCTGACGCAGCTGCTGGATACCCTGTGCCAGTGAGTGCGTCAAACGTAACTCCAAGCACTGGTTTACGACATCCTTCCTACAAACTCCAAGCACTGGTTTACGACACCCTTCCTTCAAACTCCAAGCACTGGTTTACGACATCCTTCCTTCAAACTCCAAGCACTGGTTTACGACACCCTTCCTTCAAACTCCAAGCACTGGTTTACGACATCCTTCCTTCAAACTCCAAGCACTGGTTTACGACATCCTTCCTTCAAACTCCAAGCACTGGTTTACGACATCCTTCCTTCAAACTCCAAGCACTGGTTTACGACACCCTTCCTTCAAACTCCAAGCACTGGTTTACGACACCCTTCCTTCAAACTCCAAGCACTGGTTTACGACACCCTTCCTTCAAACTCCAAGCACTGATTTACGACACCCTTCCTTCAAACTCCAAGCACTGGTTTACGACACCCTTCCTTCAAACTCCAAGCACTGGTTGGCGACGCCCTTCCTTCAACCACTGCCGTATTTAGTTACGCCGTAGGGTCCAGAATACTGTCAGCTAACGAGCAGTTTTTTGTTGGTGCTCAAACAGTAGTAAGTTTGTTACAAACGACTCGAATAAAGCAAGGCCTGTCATTTATAGCCGCCAACAAAGTTTGCACCAGCGAAATAAAACCACGATCGTTTGAATCGAGACGGAACTCCTTTTTTCTTACCAGGGGTGGATGCGTCTCATGTTCGTGCTTGGGCGCTAGGTTGCTTCCACACTCCGAGCATCGCTTTCCGGCACCTTCCTCCAAACTCTGCCATATTTGGTTACGCCACTGAAGGGACACTCTTTATCTCCGCGCAGCTGTCCACCGACGCGGTCAGCGCCCTCCGAAAGGTTCGGGTACTAATATGACTGTGGAAGCAACCTAGCGCCCAAGCACGCACGTAAACATGAGACGCATCGACTCCGGGTGAAAGAAAGAGTTCCGTCTCGATTCAAACGATTGTGGTTTTATTTGTGCTGGTATAAACTTTGTTGGCGGCTATAAATCACACGCCTTGTTTTATTTGAGTTGTTTGTAACAAACTTACTACTGTTTGAGCACCACCAACAACAACAAAAAACTGCTCGTTAGCTGACAGTTTTCTGGACCCTATGGGGTAACTAAATACGGCAGTGGTGGAAGAAAGGATGTCGTAAACCAGTGCTTGGAGTTTGAGTGAGTGCGTGTCGGGGTAGTGAAAGTGGGGCACTGCCAGAGAGCGTGCGTGTGTTTTGAGTGTGGCACTTACTCACTGCCAGTCAGTGTTCGTCTGTTGTGAGGCGGCGCCCACGCAATCGAAAGATTGCTTGCTGGCTTGCTTGTTTGACTGTCTTGGGTGACTGCATGCTTAGTTGAGTGACTTGGGTGACTGCATGGTGACTGCTTGCTTAGTTGACTGAGTTGAGTGACTGCATGGTGATTGCTTTCCTGACTGCTTGCTTAATTGACTGTCTTGGGTGACTGCATGGTAACTACTTGCTTAGTTGACTGACTGGTGATTGCATGGTAACTACTTGCTTAGTTGACTGACTGGTGATTGCATGGTGATTGCTTGCTTAGTTGACTGACTGGTGACTGCATGGTGACTGCTTGCATAGTTGACTGACTTGAGTAACTGCATAGTGATTGCTTTCATGATTGCTTGCTTAGTTGACTGACTTGAGTAACTGCATAGTGATTGCTTTCATGATTGCTTGCTTAGTTGACTGACTTGGGTGATTGCATGGTTACTGCTTTCTTAGTTGACTGACTTGGGTGACTGCATAGTGATTGCTTTCCTGACTGCTTGCTTAGTTGAATGACTTGGGTGAAAGCATGGTGATTGCTTACCTGACTGCCTGCCTAGCTGACTGACTTGGGTTACAGCACTGTAACTGCCTGCTTTGTTGACTGACTTGGGTTACAGCACTGTAACTGCCTGCTTTGTTGACTGACTTGGGTTACAGCACTGTAACTGCCTGCTTTGTTGACTGACTTGGGTTACAGCACTGTAACTGCCTGCTTTGTTGACTGACTTGAGTGACTGTATGGTGATTGTTTGCTTAGTTGATTGACTTGGGTGACTTCATGGTGATTGCTTACCTGAACGCTTGCTTAGTTGACTGACTTTGGTGACTGCATGGTGACTGCCTGCCTAGTTGACTGACTTGGTGACTGCATGGTGACTGCTGCTTAGCTTAGCTGACTGACTTGGGTGACTGCATAGTGGTTGCTTTACTGACCGCTTGCTTAGCTGACTGACTTGGGTGACTGCATCGTGGTGTTTTGACAGGAGTGAAGGGCTGATGGAATTCGTGAATGAAGTGGCGCAGCTCAGTAACTTCAGCTGCGAAAACTTCACCCACATTGCCGAGGAGATCCACTTCGCCAAGGACAGCACGATTCAGGTGCACGGTACTATTCAGTTCAGTTCAGTTTAGTTCAGTTCACTGATCACTGCACATACAAGCTCGGTTCACAGTTCAGTTCGCCAAGGAAGCATGCTTCCGGTTTTGGTAGTATTGAGTTCGGTTCAGATGGGATCACTCGGATCAGATGGGATCACATCAGAGTTCGGTTTGCAGTTCAGTTCGCAGTTCGGTTTGGAGTTCAGTGCCGTTCGGTTTGGTTCAGTTCAATTCGCTTGGGTTCGCTCTGAAGGGAGCCCGGGGTTGGTTCAGTTCAGTTCGCTTGGGTTCCAGTTCGCTTGGGTTCGCTCTGAAGGGAGCCCGGGGTTGGTTCAGTTCAGTTTGCTTGGATTCCAGTTCGCTTGGGTTCGCTCTGAAGGGAGCCCCGGGGGTGTCTGTCACTTGTCTGAAACATCAGGGGCTGCAATTTGTTTCCGCTTTCCTGTCTCCTCCCTCGTGTTTCTGCCAAATCCTGTTTTCTTCTTGCCTTGTCCTTTTGCTCTGTCTGCCTAGCCCTGTGTCTTTTTGCCTTGTCCTTTTGCTCTGTTTGCCTAGACCTGTTGACTTCTTGCCTTGTCCTTTTGTTCTGTTTGCCCTGTTGCTCTTTTTGCCTTGTCCTTTTGCTCCATTTGCCTAGTCCTGTTGTCTTCTTGCCTTGTCCTTTTTCTCCCTTTGCCCTGGTGCTCTTTTTGCCTTTTTTGTGTGCTCAATTTGCCAAGTCCTGTTGTCTTCTTGCCTAGTCCTTTTGCTCTGTTTTCCCTGTTGCTCTTTTAAACCATGTCCTTTTGCTCCGTTTGCCAGGTCCTGTTGTCTTCTTGCTTAGTCCTTTTGCTCTGTTTTCCCTCTTGCTCTTTCAAACCTTGTCCTTTTGCACCGTTTGCCAAGTCCTGTTGTCTTCTTGCCTTGTCCTTTTGCTCTGTTTGCCTAGTCCTGTTGTCTTCTTGCTTTGTCCTTTTGCTCTGTTTGCCTGGTCCTGTTGTCTTCTTGCCTTGTCCTTTTGCTCTGTTTGCCTGGTCCTGTTGTCTTCTTGCCCTGTCCCTTTGCTCTGTTTGCCTAGCCCTGTTGTCTTCTTGCCTTGTCCTATTGCTCTGTTTGCCTAGCCCTGTTGTCTTCTTGCCTTGTCCTTTTGCTCTGTTTGCCTAGCCCTGTTGTCTTCTTGCCTTGTCCTTTTACTCTGTTTGCCTAGCCCTGTTGTCTTCTTGCCTTGTCCTTTTGCTCTGTTTGCCTAGCCCTGTTGTCTTCTTGCCTTGTCCTTTTGCTCTGTTTGCCTAGTCCTGTTGTCTTCTTGCCTTGTCCTTTTGCTCTGTTTGCCTAGCCCTGTTGTCTTCTTGCCTCGTCCTTATGCTCTGTTTGCCTAGCCCTGTTGTCTTCTTGCTTTGTCCTTTTGCTCTGTTTGCCTAGCCCTGTTGTCTTCTTGCCTCGTCCTTTTGCTCTGTTTGCCTAGCCCTATTGTCTTCTTGCCTCGTCCTTTTGCTCTGTTTGCCTAGCCCTGTTGTCTTCTTGCCTTGTCCTTTTGCTCTGTTTGCCTAGCCCTATTGTCTTCTTGCTTTGTCCTTTTGCTCTGTTTGCCTAGCCCTGTTGTCTTCTTGCCTTGTCCTTATGCTCTGTTTGCCTAGCCCTGTTGTCTTCTTGCCTTGTCCTTTTGCTCTGTTTGCCTAGCCCTGTTGTCTTCTTGCCTTGTCCTTTTGCTCTGTTTGCCTAGTCCTGTTGTCTTCTTGCCTTGTCCTTTTGCTCTGTTTGCCTAGTCCTGTTGTATTCTTGCCTTGTCCTTTTGCTGTTGATGGCCGGCGCTAGCTTCTGCTGACCCCCCCCCCCCCAACACACACACTCTCCCTCACCACTCTTTCTGTTGTGTCCTCGTGCTGTTCATAACCCATTCTAGCTTCTTCTGCTGACCCCCCCCCCCCCCCCCCAACACACACACTCTCCCTCACCACTCTTTCTGTTGTGTCCTCGTGCTGTTCATAACCCATTCTAGCTTCTTCTGCTGACCCCCCCCCCCCCCCCCCAACACACACACTCTCCCTCACCACTCTTTCTGTTGTGTCCTCGTGCTGTTCATAACCCATTCTAGCTTCTTCTGCTGACCCCCCCCCCCCCCAACACACACACTCTCCCTCACCACTCTTTCTGTTGTGTCCTCGTGCTGTTCATAACCCATTCTAGCTTCTTCTGCTGACCCCCCCCCCCCAACACACACACTCTCCCTCACCACTCTTTCTGTTGTGTCCTCGTGCTGTTCATAACCCATTCTAGCTTCTTCTGCTGACCCCCCCCCCCCAACACACACACTCTCCCTCACCACTCTTTCTGTTGTGTCCTCGTGCTGTTCATAA
>OY757557.1:994196-1001696 GCA_963584105.1 Alviniconcha strummeri
ACACTTTTCTGGTGTGACGCAGTCGCAAGATTGTAACACGGTAAAGGACTCTGCTGCTGCAATAACATCCACTACTACAACACATAATTATTACTACTTCTGTATACTATTACTGTGTACTGCTACTACTGCTGCTGCTACTACTACTGCTACTGCTGCTACTACTACTGCTACTACTACTACTATACTATCATCACCATGATGATGTTCCGCTGCTCTTTTTTTCTTGTTGTACTTGTTCTTTCTGTTATTGTCGACTTTGTTGTTGTTATTGTTGTTCTTCTTTTTTCTGTTTTTTTCTTCTTCTTCTTCTTCTTTAAAAAAAAAAAAAAATCATTTTTATTGCCATCATTCTCTGTTACCAACAAGCCGTGTAAAAATGTTTGGATGCATCCACGTTTTGTGTGTT
This sequence comes from Alviniconcha strummeri, assembly GCA_963584105.1. NCBI lineage: Eukaryota > Metazoa > Mollusca > Gastropoda > Provannidae > Alviniconcha > Alviniconcha strummeri. Next base: position 994,606 of record OY757557.1, read on the forward strand.
TGCGAGCGAGAGAAATGTGGACGTGCAGTGTAACCGTAGACTCAGGAGAGGAAACGACTGTGTGTGTTGAAAGAACTATTGTACAACATAACCACTGTGATGAAGGAGGGAGAAACGCCAGACACATTTTTTTTCCATTCCCGAGCAGATGTGCTTTGCATTTATTACACACTTTTTGCGCACTTCGTTCTTAATTGCTCTCATTGATTACCTGTTCTCGGTTGATTACATATTTCTTAATCCTTTTTAAGCCAACTGATTTTCTTTGAAAATGACATGAACCTGTTCTTAAGAGGCATTTATGAAAACGGGATGAGAAGTCCTGTTTTACCGCTCTCTTTAGATGAAACGGCTTTTGAACAATCGACACTCCAGGAGCATTATATTAGAGGTTGGGTGGTGGTAATGTCGGAGGGTTGGTGGGGGGAGGGAGGGGGCGGGGCGGGGATCACCTTTCCTGTGCAGTCAGTGAGGAAGTGCTGTGAAGTTTTTCTGTCTGTCTCTCTCTCTCATGATATCCATTTGCTTACCTGATTAATCATTGTTGAATTACGCTAAAACAAAATATAAAAATGTACCTGTTTGTGTGTGTGTGTGTGTGTGTGTGTGTGTGTGTGTGTGTGTGTGTGTGTGTGTGTGTGTGTGTGTGTGTGAGAGAGAGAGAGAGAGAGTACGTGTGTGTGTGTGTGTGTGTGTGTGTGTGTGTGTGTGTGTGTGTGTGTGTGTGCGTGCGTGCGTGCGTGGGTGTGCGTGCGTGCGTGCGTGCGTGCGTGCGTGCGTGCGTGCGTGCGTGTGTGTGTGTGTGTGTGTGTGTGTGAGAGAGAGAGAGTACGTGTGTGTGTGTGTGTGTGTGTGTGTGTGTGTGTGTGCGTGTGTGTGTGCGTGTGTGTGTGTGTGCGTGTGTGTGTGTGTGTGTGTGCGTGCGTGTGTGTGTGCGTGTGTGTGTGTGCGTGTGTGTGTGTGTGTGTGTGTGTGTGTGTGTGTGTGTGTGTGTGTGTGTGTGTGTGCGTGCGTGCGCGCGCATGACTGTACATTTGTTCAGTTCATTGCGTGTTCAAACACATTTGTGCACTTTTTGGACAGACGCTCACTTGGCTTAAGTTTCAAAGGCTCCTCTTCTAAAACATAGACATTTTCACTATTCAGCTTGTTGATTTTGTCAATAGACGACTACCTTCCGTAACCATTTTAATGGGGTACTAAAAAAAGGTTATATTTATCTTTTTTTTAAAGTGTATATGTAATTTTCTAAAGAGAAAAAAGTTTCATAGGCATACAATTATATTTTGAATTTTCTGTAGGCCTTATGAAGACTAAACCTTCATGGTGGTGTCTGGTATTTCATTATTACATAGTAGTAGTTTCGTATTTCCTTGTTACATAGTAGTAGTTTCGTATTTCATTGTTGCATGGCAACGTTTTGTTAACACGCGCGTCAGACAAGGTAACAAAATGAGCAGACGAAGGGGGCAATATTCCTCCAGAACGCAATTACTTAGTTAATTATTAGACAGCTTTAATCAAAAGAATGTTGCGTACGACCTCTTTCTAGACTTGACCTCAATTAAACACACACACACACACACACACACACACACACACACACACACACACACACACACACACACACACACACACACACACACACACACACACACACACACAAACAGGTAAGCTTTTATATTTTGTTTTAGCGTAATTCAACAAAGGATTAATCCGGTAAGCAAATGGATATCATGAGTGTATATTTGGCTTTCCTGATTAATCACTTGTTGTATTACATAAACAAAAACAATTCAGCATTTTCCTATGTGTTTTATGAAAGGATGTAAAACGTTTATTTAAACTGATATACTTGTTTGATGTTTTCTAATTTATTAATCACATTATGTTTAGTTGCTCAGTAATATAAAACATTTTACGGTTTCACGTAGTTTTGTTAGCTTTTTAAATTTGTAAATAATATTTAAAAAAATTAATTGTTGCGTGTTCGGTTATTCGCTATTCTACCACGAAGAGGACTGTGATCGATTTCTATAATTATAAAACCCAAAGAAGGGTAACTCAAGAACAACTGTCATCAAGATTTTAAAAAACAGATCTTTTGTCTGTTTATACATGAACCTACATATTGTTTGTTTCGTTTAATTAGAAATTGCTCCGTTTTGCGTTTTAGTGCTAAATTGCGTCTAAAAGCGATTATTATTATAATTCGCGAGTATTTTAAAACTAAAACAAAAAAGGACACAAATCAGAATGGTGTTCCGTTTACAGATCTATGTATTACCAATCGTAATTTTGAGTTCATCTCTTAACCAGCATTTTCTACTGGAAGAAGAATTTTTCTCCGGTCTTGTCTTTTTTCCGTACGCGCTCGCGCGCTGTGTGCGTGCGTGCGTGCGTGCGTGCGTGCGTGCGTGCGTGCGTGCGTGCGTGCGTGCGTGCGTGCGTGTGTGTGTGTGTGCGTGTGTGTGTGTGTGTGTGTGTGTGTGTGTGCATGCACTTGTAGCGTGCAATTGTGTTATGTTGAAACTCATCATGTGTTGATCTGCATAAAAATTAAGATACCGTTACAAGTATTGCCCGTAATAGTGAACGTCTCTGTGTGAATGTCGCGCTGCAACACTAATTCAAGCACTAAACTTCCTTTTAATGTATATTTATTCATGCATGAACATGTGTCTGCATGGCTCTCTCTTTCTGTTTGTCTGTCTGTCTGCTTATATATCTATATGTTTGTCTGTGTAGTGTTTGCGTGTATCCGTCTGTGAACATTTAAGTGTGTATCCGTCAAGAAAAGAGGCCGCTGAAAGAAACCGTGGCTTTGACATGAGTTTTGCACATCGTACATTTTTATTTGTGTCGGGAGGTCACAAACAAAACAAGACGCTGCGTGTCCAGGTGGGAGTGTGGAAGCCAAAGCGAAAAGAAAAAAGGGGAAGAAAAAAGATTTAAAAAAAAGAAAAAAAAGAGAAGAACGAAAAAAAAAAGAAAAAAAAAAAAAAAAGAAGAAGAAGAAGAAGAGGAAAGCCGACTTCATAATGCACTTCAACCTATAATGACATGCATGTTGGGCGCAGAAGGTCTAAGTCAATAGCCCGGCCTTCCAGTTGTGGCCAACAACCCGTAGCTACATCGCAACGGTCGTGCTCATTTCCATTGCAAACTTGCCAGCGTGTGGCAGTCCGCCTCGCTTTTCGCAACGTTTCATACCCGAACCCTGTGGTTTTCACATCAAACACGCACCGGACCTGAAGATCGGGTGAAATGATAGTGATGGCCCTGGTCCTGACAACAAGCCACTTTTTTTTTGTGGTGGAGGAGTGGGGCGTGGGGGTGGGGTGGGAGGAGGTAAGGGTGGGGTGCAATTGTACAAATTGCTGCTTTGTCTTAAGGTTTTTGGGAGCTGGATGTTTCCCCTTAAAAATTGCCTGGTACCCACCCTCCTGCCATCCTTTTTCGCAACGCGTGCGTGTTTTTTGGGGGGACACAGCTCGCTTTCTGGTGCACGGAAATGACATGAAAATAAATTCACTGGCTTTTGGCTTAAGGAAAGTTTATTTACATTCATACTTACAGTAAATGCTTACAAGCATTATTTACTAAATTCATTTTGCAACAACGGGTATATTTATGTTAAACAACATGAAAACAACAACAACAAAAAGCAGTCAAAAATCGAGAGAGAGAGAGAGAGAGAGAGAGAGAGAGAGAGAGAGAGAGAGAGAGAGAGAGAGAGAGAGAGAGAGAGTACAAGTTCATGAATGTATTCAAAGATTAACAAATGTTTTGACCCTTGTATAGTCAATTTCCTCCGAATGCTGATGAAGACAAACGCTGTAAATGTAAACAACAATATGGACCAGAAGACGATCAGTAACTCTTTCAGTGTACGCACCTTGATACGACAAGGAGACTAAGACACGTTTTAAATATTTGTTCGTGTTCTGCGCACTCCGCTGGGTGTCATGTAAAGTAGAACAGAAACATCGGGATACAAATGTGAAAAAAAGAAAAGAAATGCAGGTATGTTTGTCTCTAGTTCGACAGAACCACTGTTCTTCGATCTAGTTCATTTCAAATGTAAACGCTTTGCGCTGATACGAAAAAAAAGGAGCAGACAGGTATTTAGTATGTAACCGAGTGTATCTGCACTTTGTGTTTGTGTTGCTGTACTCTGTGTGTCGCTCTGTTAGTGTTCTTTCGTGTGTGTACGTCATGCGATCTTTTACGTATGTGAAATGATTTAGACGTCACTAAATTACGTGGAGAGACAGCGCGAGAGAAAGCGGGAGGCAATAACAAAGGCCTCTCTCTCACATGTACCAAGAAAAGAAGAAATAAACTCAGGAACCGATAGCTGTGGCTCGTTTGTTTTCCTTACTTCCAACCTGCTACTTCCATCGACCGTTTACAGTTATTATAATGATGCTTTTCGTTTTTTTTAATCCATATCATTGTCGGAGCTAATTTTATTCCTACAGGTTATACATAATCTTATCCATAGCTAAAAAAAATCAAAAAAATCAGCATCAATCTTTCTCTTCCTCAACAAGACCAATAGAAATCAAAGACTCTGATGGAACAAAACCAATATCAGTCGCAGACTGGAGTCTGCAAGACATGCGTAAATCACAATTTCTGGTACGAAAAGCAAAACGCGAGTATAAATCACTGTCTCCGGTCCGACACAAAGCCCACGGTGTAGGTCGCAGTCACCGCATAGGTCTCAGTATATGACAAAACCGGTATAAATCTCAGTCTCAGGTCCGACAAAACCGGTATAAATCGCAACGTCTGGTCCCACAAAACCGGTATAAATCGCAGTCTCAGGTCCCATAAAACCGATATAAATCGCAGACTTTGGTAGGACAAAACCGGTGTAAAGCACCGTCTCTGGTCCGACAAAACCGGTATAGAGCACCGTCTCTGGTCAGGCAAAACCGGTATAAATCGCGGTCTGGTCCGACAAAACCGATATAGAGCACCGTCCCTGGTCAGGCAAAACCGGTATAAATCGCAGCCTCTGGTCCGACAAAACCGATGTAAAGTGCAGCCTCTGACACGACAAAACCGTATAAAGCGCAGTGTGGTCTAACAAAGCCGGTATAAAGCGCAGTCTCTGGTACGACAATACCGGTATAAAGCAGTCTCTGGTACGACAATACCGATATAAAGCGCAGTCTGGCCCGACAAAACCGGTATAAAGCAGTCTCTGGTACGACAAAACCGGTATAAAGCAGTCTCTGGTAGGACAAAACCGGTATAAAGTGCAGTCTGGCCCGACAAAACCGGTATAAAGCGGTCTCTGGTAGGACAAAACCGCTATAAAGTGCAGTCTGGTCCGACAAAACCGGTATAAAGCAGTCTCTGGTAGGACAAAACCGGTATAAAGTGCAGTCTGGTCCGAAAACCCCGGTATAAAGCAGTCTCTGTTACAACAAAACCGGTATATAGCGCAGTCTCTGATAAATAAAACCGTATAAAGTGCAGTATCTGGCACGACAAAACTGGTATAAAGCTAAGTCTCTGGTACCACAAACTCAGCGTAAATCACAGTCACTGGTCCCGAAAGACCAGTCGAATAATTTAACTCACAGTCACTGACAGTCACTGGTCCCGAAAGACCAGCGGAATAATTTAACTCACAGTCACTGGTACAACACGACGAGTGTAAGTCAGTCACCGATCCAAGAAGGCCAGCAGAACTCATAGTCTCTGGTCCAATCTCAGCCTATAGCAAAACACGACGATCGAAAGAAGAACATTTCGCAGGTGTCTACGGCTGACACGTACCTCTTTGCACAGGTCATAAGATATACATGTGTATGAAATCTATCATGCATAACACTTTAACAGACACGCGTTCATCATTATTGTTGTCACTTGTAATAATGCATACATAATTATTGACATGAATATATGCTGTTACTGTGTGTGTTTATTGAATTGAGAATTGATGTGTTCGAGTTTTTGTCATAAATCACAGTCGCTGGTCTGATGGAACCAGCATAAATCACAGTCGCTGGTCTGACGGAACCAACATAAATCACAGTCGCTGGTCTGATGGAACCAGCATAAATCACCGTCGCTGGTCTGATGGAACCAGCATAAATCGCAGTCGCTGGTCTGACGGAACCAGCATAAATCACCGTCGCTGGTCTGATGGAACCAGCATAAATCGCAGTCGCTGGTCTGATGGAACCAGCATAAATCACAGTCGCTGGTCTGACGGAACCAGCATAAATCACAGTCGCTGGGCGGGAAAAAAACAGTAAAAATCAAGTTGCTGGTCCGACAAAACCAGCATAAATACAGTTACTGGTCCAACAAAACCAGCATAATTTCCAGTTACTTGTCAGACAAAACCAGCATAATTCCCAGTTACTGGTCCAAGAAAACCAGCATAATTCTCAGTTACTGGTCCGACAAAACCAGCATATTTCTAGTTATTGGTCTACCAAACCAGCATAATTCCATGTCACTGATCCAACAAAACCAGCATAAATCCCAGTTAATGGTCCAGCAAAAACATATGTGTTTGGTAAGACGGTGTAACGACCAGCATAAATCCCAATGCCATTCCACAGAGAGCAAACTCAGACCACAGAAGGGAAAACAGATTTGGGAAGAAAAACGAACCACGTCGCATGATTTAGAACAGCACAGTACACGCAAAATGGCCTTCATTTGCTCATGTGTCAGTGTTGGGCAGGTCAGGTCACTGCGAACAACAAAAGACAAGAGAAAAAAACACACACAAATAAACAAAACAAAAAAACCCCAAAGAAGACAATTCTCTTCTTTTTGGAAAGTCGTGACATTTTTGCAGAAAATTTAAAAGACATAGAGCTTCTTGTGCTGCATATTTTTAAACAAAGTGCTTTTAGGAACAGGCCTGAATGATGTTGGCAGGAAAAACCTTGTCAGAGCAACCCTTGTCAGAACAGCCCTTTTTGAACGCCTGCGCACGGCGGCCAATCAACAGACAGAGGTGTGGCGTGGGCCAATGGTAAGACACTGGAGGCAGCCATTTTGACGGTTTGCGGAGAGAACGTCGTTTTTAGATTTAGCACCTTTTATTTCTCGCA
>OY757557.1:1014662-1027956 GCA_963584105.1 Alviniconcha strummeri
CTAGTCCAGTCCCATAATTTCCATTGACAAAAGCAGGAGACTGTTTAAGTTAACACTAACAGTGCAGTTGCAAAGCCATTTAGTGACTTACGCAGACCTTGCTGCTTGGTACAGACTTGAGCTGTTTGATACGAGATTCATGATGGTTACCAAAAGACCAGTTTGGTACACATACATAACTCGACTCAAAGTGATTGTAAATTTGTGAGTGAATAAATCCACTGGACATGTACAAGGGTTATTATTAGGGTTTAGGGTTATTTCAGCATTTTTGATCCCCACATTGTGAGCTCCTTGAGGTAATTAATGAGTTTAATGATTTGCAGTACCTTCACCTTGTGTCAACAAAGGGGAGTTTGTCTGCTCTTGTTGGTGGCCATAGCTGCACTTGCGTGTGTTTCATCGCACTTCATAAGAGCCAGATTTTGTTTTTGTTTTTCAATTTTATAGTGTACTGGTGTGGAAATTGTAAAGCGTTTTGAACCTTCTTCTTTTTCTCTTGCTTCTTTTTTTTCTTTCTTTTGAGTCTTCTTCTTATTGTTTTGACTACAATATTTAAGCTCCTGTTTGTTGCTGAAATGTGTGCATGCTAATGTTGTTTTTGTCATAAGTTGTTTGTAACTCACTCGAGTTAGAGAACAGCATTTTATTTTTTTTAAACTTATTATTACTATTATTATTAATAAAAGTATTACTATTATTATTGTTAATCACTTAATGTTATGTTGTTTTACTGAAAAATTATGATGCTTAAAAAATGTTATACTTTTATAGGTACTGTTACTATATTATCATTAATGTTATCAATACAAATAAAGATCGTTTTGCGGTTTTATTCAACAGATTTATATATACTTTACAGTGTGTGATTGGAGATTCATTTGGTCAGTTTGTAGCAGCCAGAGAGCTTGGTAGTTATCAGCAGAGAACTTTGCAGAAACTTTAGAAATATTATGGTCTGTAAATTATAGGTGTTGTCTGAAACTGTGAAACACTGAAAGTGATCTCCCTGATGTAACCATACTGGTTGACTGGGTGTAAAACACCAAGTTACTTAGTAAAACTGAAAATGACAAAAGCATATGTTTTAAAACTGTTTCACCCATTCATTCGCAGAGCAGTGAATGAACTGTTTGCTTTGAGAAATTTACTTTTGTCGGATTTTGTGGACATGCTGGTGATTGAACTGTTTGCTTTGAGAAATTTACTTTTGTCTGATTTTGTGGACAGGCTGGTGATTGAAACCTTGAAGGAGGTGCAGCCGGATCGGCGATGCTATCGGATGGTAGGCGGAATTCTGGTGGAACGAACAGTGGGGGATGTGCTGCCCACCCTCACCACCAACAAACAACAGGTAACACTGGACAGTGCAGCTCTGTGGTCTTAACCCTAGATTCGATAATGTATACATGTACAATGTATACATGTATAATGTGTACATGTGCAATGTACAACAGGCAGTACTGGTAGACAGAAGTACACATGGCCTTACCCTAGAATAACAATTATACCAGTCGTTTCTATAGCACTGTATCTCACCAGCAAGGGTGAGCACACCACCGCATTTTTCAGGATCGACAAAAATGTATACATTAATTTGATTATGAAACCTCAAAGATAAGAATTACATTGTCATGGTATGCGCACATAAACACACACACGCATGCACACACACACGCATGCATGCACACGTGCACACACACACACACACACACACACACTCATGGGTGAACAAAAGGAATGTAATGAGGAGTGAGGGAGGTCAAAATGGGGGACGGAGAGGGCATGGGTGGGGTGGGGGGTTGCAAGTCAGATTACTTGTGATATGGTTTGTACTTGTAGAGGTGAGTTTTTACTACAGTTTGGAAGGCATGGCAGGATTAAGGGGGGGTGTGGGGGGGGGGGGGGGGCAGTTCCTTGGAGTGGGCAGTGCTGGAGGAGAGCTCTCTCCAGTAATTAGAATGGGGCACACTTGCAGGGGCACACTTGCAACTCCCTTCTAATTAGAGTGGTACAGCACGCTTCCAACTCTCTTGTAATGAGAATGGTGTTGCACTTGAAGGGGCATGCTTCCAAGTCCTTTGTAGTTAGAGTAGTGTTGCACACTTCCAACTCCATTGTAATTAGAATGGTGCTGCACCTGCAGGGGCACACTTCCAACTCCCTCGTAACTAGAATGGTGTTGCACTTGCAGGGGCACGCTTCCAGGTCCCTTGTAATTAGAGGGTGTTGCACTTGCACGGGCGTGCTTCCAAGTCCCTTGTAATTAGAGGGTGTTGCACTTGCAGGGGCGTGCTTCCAAGTCCCTTGTAATTAGAGGGTGTTGCACTTGCAGGGGCGTGCTTCCAGGTCCCTTGTAATTAGAGGGTGTTGCACTTGCAGGGGTGTGCTTCTGACTCCCTCATAATTAGAAAGGTTTTGCACTTGCAGGGGCACGCTTCCAAGTCCCTTGTAATTAGAGGGTGTTGCACTTGCAGGGGCATGCTTCCAAGTCCCTTGTAATTAGAAAGGTGTTGCACTTAAGGGGCACAGTTCTGACTCCTTTTGCATTTGCCTCATGCCTCTTCCAGGGCAGCTCACCAACTGGTCACCCCACCTTCCCTGTTGCGTTGCAGATGACCCAGTTTGTGGAGAACATGACCAAGCAGCTGGAGACAAAGGGCAAGGAGATCAACGCCTACCGTGAGGAGCACAACATCCGAATACGCGGGGAGGAGGACAGCAAGACTGCGGCAGCAGAATCAGACTCCAAGTCTGGCGGCGGGGGTGTCTTGGTGGCCAACAGCTCCTGAAGCGGACTGTCCCTGCTGTGTGTGGAGTGTGCGCCATGTCCGGAGTGTGTATTTTGTTGTCAGAATCATCCACCGTTCCTGAACGATCTGTCTGCCGTTTTTTGGTAGAGAAAAGATGAAAGGAAACACAGCAACAACAAAAGAATGTATGTGTGCGTGTGAGTCAAGTTTGATGTTTGCACGGGTAAGAGGGCGTTGCGAAAAAGATGGTCAGTTTGAAATTTTTGATCTGGACGCTTTGCTTTTAAGGTTATAACAGACCTGTTTGCTCATATGATTTGGGCATATTTTGTACACCTACATTTTCAGCATACGAAGAAACAAAAACAAAGAAGGAGAAGATAATCATAAATATTTCTAGAGATGTTTTGCAGTTTGTTTGTTTTCCAGTCCAGAATATGTCCAGTTCTTGGTTTTCGGTGGCTCATGCGTAAGTCTCGCGACCTCTGGCTGCCGTAGTGTCAGTTTCTGTATTGCGTTTTGTGTAGCATCTGCACTGAATTCTTGGGGCTCGTGTTTCCACTGCTAAGTCTGAGCATTCACCATTTTTTTCTGCAAGCCATGTTGACGTTATTTTCAGAATGCTACAGTTTACTACACCAAGTACTAAAAATACTACGATTTTTTTTATTTGATTTTTTTTTTTAATGTACTTTTGTCTGTATTTGGGTGTCAACAGGTCTGCTATAAACCTTGGAGACCTGACTTGCATCACGGGAATATATTACTTTCTTAAGAGTTCAAACGCTGGTGTTTCAGTTTTGTGTCCTTTTTTGGTAGTTGCGTAGTATTGGGGCTGTTATTATTCCACAGTGGCATAGAGCAGATGGTTGGCTTTACTTTGGCGTGTCAGGTTTGTATGTGTGTGTGTGTGTTTGTTTGTTGTTGTTTTTTTTTGGGGGGGGGGGCATGGGAAGCTCTCATTGTAACCCAATTTCCCTGTGACAGAAAAAAAGGAGAGAGAAAAAAGTAGTTTCTTCAGCACTTAAGGTCTTAAACTCCCACCACAACCTTGGCCGTCCTTGGTCCTGATCTTGACCTGTACACTGCTTCACCCAGTAGTCCTGCACTGTTTGGCTTAGTGCAGTGGGTATGCAACTTTCATGGTGCCCTATCTGTCTCATAAAATTAACAAAGCACCGCCAGACAGAGAATGGTTCTGAACAGTGGTTTTGTGGTTCCAAAGGTATAATAATAATAATAAAGAGGATTTCTAGAGCACCCATCTGTCACACAAAGTGGGAGCACAGGGCACTTTACAACAACCCTAACAACACACACACACACCTATACATACACACGGGTTGGACAGGGGGGATAGGCACAGCTGTGAAAAACAGAAATAGATGTTTAGAAATAGTTATTGAACAGGTGCGTCGTGAGGGCAGCTTTGAAAGAGGAGGCAGATTCAGAGGGGCGGAGTGTTTGTTACAAACCTTTCCAAACAGACGGGCCAGTGTAAGAAAATGATTTTTTACCGAATGTTTTTGTGTTTACATGAGCAGTGACAAAGGTTCGTGTGTCGGATGCGGATTGCAATTGTCTTGCTGGAGTATAAGGTTGAAGGAGATACAGCAATGCAAAGGTTGTCATTTCAAAAGAAGAAGACAATGAACACATGCTGATAGGGATGGTGATTTTTGTTGTGGGGGAGGGGGCGGGGTGTGATGTAATGACTGATGAGGACTGTGCATTACATGCAGAAGCCTCGGTCACTGCAGCCTAAGTGACTGCAGTGGCAGGGGCCTCTGTTTGTAGACATGGGACTTGTCAGCTAATCAGCAGAATTCTGGGCAATATCAACTCTTCGCCCTGTCGGTTTGTGGTCCTCAGTTGGCATGAGAATGTGTGAGTGCGAGCGCTAGCATAGTACGAAATGAACTGATAATTGTGTGGACATGCCAACCCAGTGCACTTCTCAAGTTCATTCCGTTCACGCATGTACGTGTGCACACATTGTCATGCCATTTGAAGATCGCAAACCAATGGGGCTAGAAGTGGATATCGCCAAATTCTGATAATAAAGCTGCCTTTGTTCTGGTAAAATTCAAATGTACTGGCTTCCGTTTAGTTTAAATTATAGTTCTACCCATATATGAAATCAAAAGAAAAAGATTTTTTTGATATGAGGATGCTTGAGTGTAACTTATGCTACATGGAAAAGGTGGCAGCCAGCCAGATGTGCTCAGATTTGTACTTTTGTCCTGGGTGATGACCCCCCACCTGCCCCTCCACACACATACACACACACACACACACACACACACACACACACACACACACACACACACACACCCTGGCCACCTCACCCATACCCATTCTGCTGTTCCATTTCAAAAGGCAATTACACTTGAGGTCTGAAAAACACCTTCTCCTTCCTCTGATCCGAATGAGTTCAAAGCACCAGCTTAACTAACCTCATCACTGCTGCCAGCAGGAGAAGCTGGGTGTTTAGGCAAGAATAGTCATAGCTGGGTGTTTAGGCAAGAATAGTCATAGCTGGGTGTTTAGGCAAGAATAGTCATAGCTGGGTGTTTAGGCAAGAATAGTCATAGCTGGGTGTTTAGGCAAGAATAGTCATAGCTGGGTGTTTAAGCAAGAAGCTGGGTATTTAAGCAAGAACAGTCATAACTGGGTGTGTTTTTTAAGCAAGAACAGTCATAACTGAGTGTTTATGTGAGAACGGACATAACTGGTTGATTTAAAAGCAGAAACAGTCCTAACTGGTTGTTTTTTAAGCAAGAATACTCATCACTGGGTGTTTAGGCAAGAACAGGCATAACTGAGTGTTTAAGCAAGAAGACTCATCACTGGGTGTTTAGGCAAGAACAGGCATAACTGAGTGTTTAAGCAAGAATTATCATCACCGAGTGTTTAGGAAAGAACAGGCATAACTGAGTGTTTAAGCAAGAACAGTCAAACTAGTGTGCACCATTCCTGTAAATGTGTCCTTTAGCAGTTTGGGTGCACCTTCTTTACTGTCCAGGGAAATATTTCTCGATGTTAGATTAGTTTTGCCCTGAATAAACACTGTGTGCCTGGCTGGGCACAAAGCTCCAACTATCTTCTTGTTAGACAACAGTGGAAGGGAGACAACCTGTTTGTGACTGGGAGCAGAGCTTTTCCCAATGTACAGTGGGCCCAGAGCACGAACTATAATTATTGTTGTTAGACAACAGCGGAGGTGAGACAACCCCTTTATGACTGGGTACGAAACTTTTCCTAAAGTACAGGTCTGGGTATGAAGCTTTTCCTAATGTACAGATCTACTGCTCTTTCAAAGAAAGGGCTTTTTTTTTTTTTACACTGCCCAGAGTTGTTGAGTTACCCAGGGCAAATGGTCCATCAGTCAGATAACACTGTCTCTGTAAAACTGAAAAGTCTGCAATAAGCTTTCTCCTGCCTGGGTGTTTAACCTCATTGTATCGTATAATATACATTGCAGAAAATGTATTGGGATAAGAGTGAGGCGATAGTCAAAAATACCCTCTTCGTCTTTGCACGCTTTGTTTGTGCTTCCTTTCAGCTCTGCTTTCAGATATTTTCTATTTGTTTCTGTCTGCATTCCCAGTTGTTGGACTTCTACAGTTCGTTTGTTGCCCCAGTCCCACGGAGTGCATGCAAATCATTGGTTCTGCCATCTTTGAGTACGCTTTTGTCATGAACATGAATGTATGAAATGTTATGAATTTTTGCATAAAGTGTTATACAGTTGACCCTTTGTGTGTGTGTGTATGCGTGTGTGCGTGCGAGAGAGAGAGAGAGTGTGTGTGTGTGTGTGTGTAATATGTACGTGTATGTGTGTGTGTGTGTGTGAGAGAGAGAGAGATTCAGGGTCAGAACTCAGTTATTCTGCAACTCAAACTTTAGACAATAGCTAGCCTATTCTTACACAACACACAAGGGAGTTAATTAGCCCTTGAAAGACTTCACACACAGAAGCACAACAATAAAGACCCAAATCACCTACCATAACTCACCTGGCATGAGCATAAATACAAGGTACATAACTCCACCAGAGGTACATCTTCCGTTTTCTTATATTTTTACACAAAGTTCTTTCTGATATACATAAAACAGAGACATATTACTAACAGTACAAATATATATTTTATGTAGGTTTTATAGGAATCAGTCAGGCGGACCGGGCATGCCTTGACAAAGCCCTCAAGGGCGAAAATTTGGAGTAAAAGGTTTTCAATACAAAACATGCTTGGACTTTTCTCTACATGACACCATACTCAGTCCTTCCTGCATGGTGTGGTGCACAAGAGTCACAGAGAGCCTTGTTTTTTAGCCGACCGGGCAGGCCTTCAAAAAGCCCCACGATGGGCGAAAATTTGCAGTAAACGTTTTCATACAAATACATGCTTCGACTGTTGTTATACTCTCTGTCTCTCTCTCTAGGAAGGCGTTAGCCGAAAATTTGGGACCTTTTATGCCAACCTGTTGTTTTTCATAGATTTTTACCAGTTATATATATATACCACTCTCTCTCTCTCTCTCTCTCTCTCTCTCTCTCTCTCTCTCTCTCTCTCTCTCTCTCTCTCTCTCTCTCTCTCTCTCTCTCGGCCCTAGCTCAGTGGCTCAATGGTTCAGCCGAGCGCCATACTGACTGATCGGGTACAAGTCTCCGCCATTGCCGATGAGGAAGGTGGAAAATCTGAGTTCTCCAGTGTCGACTTTCTGCGCCAACTCGGCTTATTTCGGCATCAGCCGTTACACACGGCCCCCCGGCGTCGGTACGCACGGCCCAGCACGTAAAACTGATCCCGATCATTTCACGCCAAAGCGGCCGTGCAGGTAGCAGGTTACAGCTAAACACGCACCCTATGTGTATGGCTTGGAATCAAATGACAGGCATGGACCTACACTAGGCTACGTAGGTCCATCAGTGTCGGAGTCACCTTAGGCGACACTGCAGACAGACTGATGTGCCCGAGTGGTTGCAGTATATTGGTCATGTATCATTGATAGTCACGTAACAGCCAAATCGTAGCACCTGTAGGCCTAAAGTACATCACCGGCTTCAGTGGCTGAAAAATTCAAAAACTTGACGTGCTATAACTGAACTGCACCAGTCAATCACACTGACTGAGAACCGTGTCAGTCCCTACTCAAAATATTAGTCAGTTTGACATCTCAGTAGGGACATCAGTTGAAGCCTCACTGACAGTTTTCTGAACTTTTCTGCAAAATTTCCGTCAAAGCTTGTGTGAAAGTCCGAGTCAAGGTGCTGGACGTTCTGGGATCGGCCCTGTCTCAATACTGTGTAATACCAACTGAATAGTAATAGGTCCTGTCTGCATCCGAGTCAGTCAGTTTCCCGTCTCAGATTTATACCTGAAGTTAGGGTCCGGCGACGTACAAGATCAAGATCAAGATTCTGGTTCCCGGTAGCTCATAGGATACTAAAATATGTAGGCCTTACAGTCGTAAAGCAACATTGAAGAACATTCAGAAATGTGCACACTGAGAGGGGCAGCCGGGTGAGTCTACTCAAGAACGGCGAATTGCGTTATATACTGAAACTGACTTGACGCGACCAACAACTTCGGATAGTCATAACCCAACACTCTACTCGATCTGTAGCGGGTAAGAACAAGGATGCACGTATACACGTACTCAACGGACCCTATGTCCTGGTCACGATTATTATTATTATTATTTTGCAAACAGACCCGTACGGCACAAAAAAAAATAAAAATTGAGACATCACTCAAATTTAGTTGACCTGTGAAAAATAGTCACACACACACACACACACACACACACACACACACACACACACACACACACACACACACACACACACACACACACACACACACAACAAACAAGCTGGCATAAAAGTTCCCAAATTTTCGGCTGCTGCCTTCCTCGGGGGGCCTTATTCTTAACAACTGAACGTGGGTAAAAACACAGTTTACACAACGATTCTAAAATACCAGGTGACTAAAACTCGATGAATAAAAAAACAATGACGAAGACCGAACTAAAAACAACAACAACTAAGATCGAACTATCTGTTATGTGTGTGTGTATCTATCTATCTATCTATCTATCTATCTATCTATCTATCTATCTATCTATCTATCTATCTATCTATCTATCTATCTATCTATCTATATTTGGTTTATATATAAAATTACTTGATGGTGATACTATGATATTGTTGCTTCGTAAGTCTGAGGCGGCCCACTCGGCGCCGATAAGACGGTTACATACGCTGTGTTTTTCATGCATGAGCATCGAGAGGTATACTGTGCATAGACATGTCTCTGGCTATTTTGAGATCTATGGTAAATAAACCAGTATAGTTGAAAGCTGGCACATATTTTTATGCGGGTTCTTTGGACTGCATCATTATGGATGATACTCAGTTTCTTGTGAAGATTTAGGAGAAAACGGCATCAATGATTCTGCTGGGCCGCTGTCACTGAACAGACCGGCGAAGGCAGACTTGTGTCAGTGTGTGGACTGAGTCCACTACTAAACTAAAAAGAGCTTTAACGATGAGTTGATGCTTAATGTCCTCAGATGTCATTTGACATATTAGGGACAAGTTGTGACCAATGCCGAAGCACGGTTCAATAAAAGCCACATACGTAAGGTGTATGCGAGTTTAGCTGTAACCTGCCACCTGCACTTTTGGCAGAATGGCCGGGATATTTTACGTGCTACTGTGGTAACACGGGGGTGGAACGGATACCGAAATAAGAGTCAGCACAGAAAGTCGACCCTGGAGAAGAAAATTCTCCCGCCGTTCCAGCAGGGATTCGAACCCGCGACCTTTCAATCACGAGTCCGGTGCTCTAACCACTGAGCTATCCCCGCCCCCCCAAGAGCTTTAACTTCCGGAAAGCTGGTTTTATAGGCTCAGTGGTTAGCCGCGACGGGCTCCGCTGATTGAAAGGTTGCGAGTTCGTCAGTCCCGGCAGAAGTGGCGGCAGGATATGAATCAGTTTTCGTCTCCATGGTCAGCTTTCTGTGCTGACATTTTCAAGTTGTTGTGTGTGTTTTTTTCTCTTTTTTTCTTTTCTTTTTTCTTTTTTCTCTCTGTTCCATCCCTATGTTACCGCAGTAGCACGTAACTGAAAGATCGAGGTCATTCTGCCAAAGGCGGTGCACTGAGGTGGCAAGTTATAGCGAAACGTGCGTGTACCCTAAGTTTGTGGCTTTGCATGTGACGCGACTTGTCATTGGTGCATGAACTCATGCAAACTCCAAGCACTGGTTTACGACATCCTTCCTTCAACCACTGCCGTATTTAGTTACGTCATAGGGTCCTAACGAGCAGTTTTTTGTTTGCGCTCAAACAGAAGTAAGTTTGTTACAAACAACTCAAATCATATGACACGTTTGTTTTATAACTGACCATGTTGCTTACGCCAGCTCAAATAAAACCAAAATCGTTCAAATCGAGACGGAACTCGTTTTTTACCGGTGATGGATGCGCCTCATGTTTACGTGCGTGCTTGGGCGCTAGTAAGTAAATAAACATGGTGCTTAATGTCCACAGAAACCATAAGGCTTATTAGGGACGGGGAGAATGGGGGGAAGGGGGTATGGAGGTGTGGCCGGAAGAGGGAGGCTATATACCTATCGCTAGACTGTCACCACCAGAATGACTTCTGCATTAAGGTGGGCAGCGATGAGAGCTATTTTAATGTTTCATTAATTGTGAGAGACAAAGTCACAAGACCGTGTCCAAAAACCACAAATTTTGAAGAGAAAGGAGAGCCGAAGCTGTATCGAACCGAGGTCCTTCCGCTTACCAGCCTACCGCCTTACCGCTAGGCCAGACCGGCTCACTTGGGCGCTAGGTTGCTTCCACAGTCTAAAGCCCGTTCTTAACTGGGCGAATGTTTCTTCGCGAACCTAGTTGGAGACTTCAGTCAGTGGATATTTAAAAACACACCCTCAGTAAACTAAGCTACAGTCACTCATTCATTGCATGCGACACTGAAGAACACAATGACTGAGTCTGCCCGAGCCAGCGGAGAAAACTGCTCTGTATTAAAAGTGATCAACAACAGCACTAATAATAATACAGACTGACTCTCCAAGGCCGCCGGCTTTCACTTTTGGCTTGGAGAAAAGTTTTGAAATATTGTTTATGGTATTAGGTGCCCAAATATTACTTTAGTACTTCTATTACTACTTCAGTCAGTCTACCGCCACCATCAACACCAGCACCACCACTACCGTACAACAACAACAACAACAACAACAACAACAACAACAACAACAACAACAACAACAACAAAGCCTTTCGCAAAGACTGGCAAAACTGCCGGAACTTTGAAGAAGAAGAAAAAAAAAAAGAAAGAAAAAAAATCCGCTGGAACAAGAATGATCCAAACACACAAAAGGTTTAAAAGAACGCCATTAAATTTATTAGGACAAGACACAACCTGCTAATTTTCGGGATAATCACCCTTTGTCAAGCTACAAAACGACGCTGTGAACAACAGTTAAATCGAACGTGAAAAACGATGAAAAAATGAGATGGAAAGCTAAACCGGCTTATCTGTATTTGGTTGAGCCATGTTGTCTTTTTGTCCAGTGCTTGGAATAAGACTGGCAGAGTCCATTCCTCGCTGACTTATACTTTTATACATTATCATGGTAACTGGAAAGGAAAGGAATCCAGCCTCAAAACGCACCTCTTCCGCAATGCCTTCACCTGAGTTTCTGAAATTGTCACCTTAGGCATGGGTTGGTGGAGGGGTGGTGGTGGTGGTGGGGGGGGGGGGGGGGGGGCGCTGCAAAGCATGGGACTAACAGGAGAGCCTGCTGTTGCCGCCACTCTTTCATCTGCTGGGCGTGTGTGTTTGTGTGTGTGTGTGTGGTGTGTCTTACTATGTGTGTGTGTGTGTGTGCGTGTGCGTGTGTGTGTGTGTGTGTGTGTGTGTGTGTGTGTGTGTGTGTGTGTGTGTGTGTGTCACTAGTGTGTGTGTGTGTGTGTGGCAGTGTGTGTGTGCGTGCGTGTGTGTGTGTGTGTGTGTGCGTCAGTGTGTGCATGGGTGAGTGTGTGCGCGCGCGCTCGAGTGCTTGTGAGGGGGTGACTGAGTGTTCAGGTGTCTGTGTGCATTTATATAGTAGGTGGATGTGTGTGAAATTGTTTTTAGTGTTGATGTATGTATTTACAGTATTACTTTTGTGCGAGGCTTTTCTGATTGTCATGAAAGTACTTGTGCTTTCTGATTGTCATGTTGATAGTAATATATTTTATAGGACTTGTGATTATTTCAGTGTATGTGAAATGCTTTAATATCGATGTACGCATTTACGGTACTTTGCTCATCCTGGCTTTTTTGTCATTTTGATATTGATGTATGTATTTATAGTACTTGTACCTTTTTGATTGTCTAGCGGATTTTGATGTACAGCGCCGCGAGCTTGTAAATTTTTACGGGGTTATAGCGCTATATAAGAGTTATTATTATTATTATATAAAGGAAAACCGAAAATGTTTCCAAAACTGGAGACGTTTTTTAACAGGTCTACATAACATGCAGGTTAGGATTTTGACGTCACCGACTGGGCTGCGCTTGCGTCAACAGCGCACACATTCGGAACACATGTCCTGTTGTTGGTGCTGAAGTTTACTTCATTCTTCAACTATTTTTCAAGCATTGGAGTCATACTGAGCAAAGACAGTTCCAACACAATGCCGGGCGATAGGATTGTGAGAGTTGGGTCCAGAAAGAGCGAGGTGAGTGTAAATTTTGCCCCTTCCAGGATTTCGTCATGTAGGCCCGTATGTTGGAGCAGACGAAGCTATTTTGACAGATGTCAATGTCGACCAATGTTACGCTGTCACTTGATATCTACTTTTTACCGATAATACATATAGTTGGAGAAATACCACCGTTAAAAGCTGTGGTTACTTCGTAGACTGTTTTTTGTTTGTTTTGTTTTCGTCTACTGATTGAGAGTTGTTATTCTGCCTTCTCGATTTATCCAATTCAGCCGATGTTGGTACGGCAGCTCTTTTTAATTTCCGGTCCGTTTTGTAATGGTGGATGTGCGTGGTAGTGGTACAACATCTAAATAAAAACTGAAGATTCGTGCTGGCGATAGATACGTGACCCTTAGGAAAATTTCATTGCAATCTGAATATGAATCACATTCTTTGGGAACACCAGTGGCGCTATCGATTACTGTGTATGAATGCTATGAGTTGGGAAAGGGCATTTATTTTGTGACGTTCACAGGACCCACGCCCTTTTTTTTTTTTGCCCCAGGTCGCTTCCCTAAATATAATGTGCCTGGCACAAGCGTACATGTTTGAGGGGAGGGTGGTGGGGGGGGGGGGGGGGGGAGGGGTCGGGGGTGGGGGGGGGGGTTAAGCAGGTAATTTCCTATTTTAATGTCCAAATTATTGCTGACATTGACAAAGTTACAATACATTGTTACAAATATTTCATGTCCAGTTGTTGTCTTGAATTTGGGTCACACTTAATGGCTTGTTAAGTACTGTTACTAGTGTTAGT
>OY757557.1:1028156-1056302 GCA_963584105.1 Alviniconcha strummeri
CTTTGGATCTGACATCCCCCTTCTCCCCTTGCCCCCAATCCCTACCGCAAAAGAAAGAGAAGACGAAATTGCTTTAAAATTCCCACTTGTACTGGCCCATGTCATCATTGCAAACACCCCAAGCAAATTCTTTCGTCTGCACCTGGGAACAAACTTCCTCTCTTTTGACTGGGATCTGTTAGCTTTTAGCTTTTCAAACTTATTTTTGTTTTCATCCCCCTCCCCTTCCTCCGATGCCCCTTTTAAAAAGCTCAAACAGGCCAAAGCTAACCGAGTGCGCGAGTGCGAGCCATGCTTTGCCACGAGTAAAGAGAGCTAGCTTCTGATTGGCTTAACTGCACTGCCAGGCCAATCACATGCTACAACACTGAAGTCAGTCGGTTTTATATGATGTAAAAGGAAACTGATGTAGCGATTGCAGAACTGCAAAACAAAAACTGTCACAGTGACTCAAAATCTAGTGCTTGAATTGAAATATGATACTGTCAATAAAAAAACAATAAAAAAAAAGATAACGCCTTGCCCGGTTGGGCAGGCCCTTGAGATCTTCACCTGCCCCACCAAGTAAGTTACCTGCCCCGGGCAGTCAGGCAGTCCTTATTGTCATACCCTGCACACACACACACACACACACACACACACACACACACACACACACACACACACACACACACACACACACAGGGGTTTCAGGGGAATGTGGTACTGAGTAATAATAGGGACCCTGCTGTTTGAACAGAGATTCAATGTACTGTTGGTGAAACAGTCAACTGAATTAACCCCTTCGCTGCCACAACCCATGAATCTTCTGGACTGGAACTAGTGGAAGGTGGGGCTTGTAAGCCAATAATTATGGTTTGGCCTATATATAAATAAAATAAATTTCAGTTTTATGCATTTTGATGCAAATCCTCCCTTTGTTACACAAGTTTACAAAAAGTTACAGGTAAAAAGAAAAGAAAGAAAAAAGTTCCAGGATTTCAGATTTAACGTTTTTACTGCCAGTATCTGGCATACACACAGCAAGGCAGTGAATGGGTTAATGACTCACAAAAGCCCACCACAATACCAGCTAGGGCAACAGGATACAGGCTGCATAGCCAGTACACCTGCTGGTCCATCCTGGTCATGACAGTAATCTCAGTCTAAATATAGCCTATAGCCTGGAGGGGTAGGGGGTTCAGGACTCTGTTCATTGGTCATGACAAGACCCTGATATATATATATATATATTATTGCCTGGAGGTGCAGGAGGTTCAGGACTCTCCTTCACTGTCTCATTGATCAGGACATGGCCACCCTTTATTCAAATGGAGGGGCCGGGGTTCCTGGTTGGTAATCCTATGTTGCTTGGGACAAGGAGTAGGACTAGGACTCAGAGGCACCCCCCCCCACCCCCCTTCCTAGGGATAACAAATTATTACCTGTAGGGTGACCCTGAGGATTCAGTGACTCAGTGGCAGCCCTTGAGAACAAAACATTGTCATTGATATTACCTCTTGAGAACAAATCTTTATTTTAAACAAGTGCCATACATGTGTGTGTCCTTGTGTGTGTGTGTGTGTGGAAGGATGGGGTGGGGGCAACTCATTGCCCCTCCCCCCCCTCCCCCCTTCCAGCTTTGCCAGAAGCATAATTTCATCTGGACATATATGGGTTCTTCTTCAGTGCTGGTTCTAGTTAGGGGGAATCAGAGGTCAAAACTGAAATAGCTTGCAGCTTATCCCAGTTAGGCTTGTTGTGTTCCACATACATCCTATTTTAAGGCACAATTAAAAGAAAAGCAGTTAGGACCCCGACTGCAAGTTAGGGTGGCTTCGAACATGTCCAAGTGGAGAGCATAACGCATGTTTCGGTGTGACATAAAAGTATCATTATGTAATATTTAGAACAAGAACCTTATTATTTCATAGAAAGGTTTTGAATAACAATCATTATGAGTAACTAAGTGCAATTTTTAAGAGGATTCATCCACTTGAGAGTAGAACAGCCTACCCGCAAAATTGTGACACTGAAACATGCGTGACATGGAAAGAAAAGTTTTTCCTTCAAGATCAAACAAACACCATGGATCATGAACAAGTATTTATTCTTGTTACTGTTAGTTTTTGATGCTGTGGACATATTCCAAAGTAATATGGAACACTTCCTCAACTTTGGATGTTCTTTGAATTGTATCGCATGTTTTGCGTGACATGTAACGCATGTTTCACATGACATTCAATAATCACTCAGGTTGGAAACTGTTAAAAGCATGTAGAAAATGTATTTTTCTGAGTATTTGTACACATTATAAGTATGTAAGCATTTGTTTTGAGTTTGACATTTTTTTTTAGTTTGACAAGTTTTGCTTATGTGAAGAAGAAAAAAAAGAAAAAAAATGATGAGCAGTACTAGTAATGTTTACATGAACTGACTGAAACTTAAGATAAAAATTTAATCAATCATCTGTTTTCATGTAAAACAGTGACAACTTCAAGCAACTTTTATTCTGCAAAACCCCCAGCTGCATTTGACACCGGTCTGTAGTGGCTTAGTTTTGCAAGCTGATCAGCAGGCACCCAAGGGATGTCATCAGTTGCAGGGAACGAGAAGCTGCTCTGATTTTCACGCAGGAACTTTATCTGTACTTCTCCAGATGAAACCTTGTAGTCTAGAAGTAGAACCTAGATTTAACAGAGCCAACAAGTGAAATCACAGTATAAGTTGCAGTCCACAACACATCACATTCAGAGACAGCAATCAAAGTTGGAGGAAATGGAAAAACAAGATGTAGTAAACTAGTACATATATATAGTTAATAGTATGCTGCCTCAGACCCCTGTCTTTTTCATGAATGCTAATGCCCCCCACCCCCACCCCAGGAACCAAACAAAAAACAAACAAAAAACATGAATAAGAAAAAACAAAAAACAAAAACGCAAGTATTAGTACAGTTCTACTCAGTATATTAATATTATGTTGAATTCTTTCCAGCTTAAATTAGTAAAGTTTACTAAAAATGAACAGAACAAAAACAAAAAACCTCTGCAAGCACACCATGTCACTACTAAAACAGGACAGAAGAAACAATAAAAATTCCAAACAAAAACTCTGCACGCACACCATGTCGCTTTAAGTTAGTATTGTTTCTAGTCCTATAGAAAATAGTAAATTTAAATCAAAAGAATCTCAAAGTTACATCATCATTAATACTATAGCACAGTCTCAGTTTCGCACAGAAATCAAAACAAAGTAGGGAAGATTTGTTCAACGCACGTTCTGCAACACGATGATACAACGCACGTTTTGTGTGATGGAATCAACTTCCGTCCGGTTCCATGTCACCAGAAACGAACGTTATGTTCTGACCAATTCTTCTCTCCTTGTTCATGGACTGAGAAATAATTTGAAATGACTGCAACCATTACTAAACATGTCTGTTTTTGATCCTACGTATGCCTACTTTTTGGTAATTGTGGTTCCTAACCATGAAATAATGATTCGGCAAGTCCCCCAAGAGAGGTATGTTTCATGTGACGAAACGAAGATGAGCCTGCAAGAGGGTGCATCGAACACATTGAATGCTGTATTTATAAATAAAGAGTGCTACTGTATAAAATACTAGTCTGAAATGATCAATTAACTATAACTGCTTGGAATTTCACCTACCTGCGTCATTGGTAGCCTCCAAATTGGGTGAAATCGTGTGCTAGCAGACAATGATGACAGCCCAGCGATGCATGTTTCTCCTGCGTCAGAGCATGGTAAAAGTGCCCATTCACAAATTCCTTGCATATCACATGACATGACATCATCAGTGTGTGTGTAGATGCCCATGGTACGTTTAAAAATCGCAGTTAGAAGATTTTTTTTTCTTTGTTGGATTTGTTTCGCGAATTTTTGTTTTTGCTGTTATGGACGTTTCACATGTGACGCAAAATTTTCATTGCACCATTAATGCATTTTAGGAAATAATATGGCAACTTTGGTGCTCAGATGTTGACATCAATAGTGCTTTGTTATTTATAACAACAGTGTTTTCCCCGGTTCGCATCGTTGATATTGTGCAAGTTGGAAGTGAATGCGTGTTTCATGACGGGACTTTGTCTAATATTTATAATGTAATAGAGATAATTATATATTTTAAAAGTAAAACTAGGGATCCACTGTGTTCTACTCGTGTGCTGTTAATCACTTGATACTATTACTGTATTGCGCTGCTAAACTTCTTAAAATTAAAGTCTACTAGCTCTCCAGAGTAAAATAGCAATTTTATGCTTGCATTGGTTACAAGCTGTTCTTTATGCAGTGGGAGGCTGTGAATGCAGAAATTAGACTGACCAGTGGTGTATAGTTACTGTAGCAGAACTTGGCACTTTATACAACTGCAGACTTGTATGAAGATAAGACTGTTTATTGTCCATGCACAGAAATTTGCCTCAGACTGTCTGCACATTTATGAAGATAAGACTGTTTATTAAATTATTGTCCATGCTAAGAATCATACACAGAAATTTGTCTCAGATTGTCTGCACATTTTGTATACTTAAACTAAAATTTACACACACACATGCATGCAGGCATGCATGCACACACATGCAGGCAGGCACGCATGCATGCATGCATGCACACACACACACACACCATCTGTAGCTGAATTAAGTTTACATTACGCATGATAAATGTGTAGGTACAATTTTCAGCCTAAGTTATCACAATATCAGTTGAAAGGCTAGTACTACTGGTAGTGGGCTACAGTGGTTTGCAAAGGTTGCTTGCCATTAGGAAATACTGTGAGCATGGGAAACTGAGTATGGGAAAGGTCCTTGCCTGGTGGTGGAGAACTGAATACATGTATGAACTATGATGTAGGTCACAGCCTTGGGCAAAGGTCAGGTGTAGGGCACAAGGGAACAATGAAAGGGCTTATGGTGTAGGTTTGGTTTTGGTTTCTGCCAACAACAGTGGGGAAGGCAAACAGACTGTGCCCAGAATGAGAATGGCCCCCCCCCCCCCACCCCCACCCCACCCCAACCCCCACTGACATCTTTTTTTTAATTTTTGTGGCAGTCTGAGGCGTACCAAACTTGTGCAGGAAATGCTCAGTAACTGTACAGCCATTTTGCTGACTGTGCAAGTAAAATCCACAAAACCTGAAGTTGTTGAAATCCTTGTTCTTTGTGTGGATTTGTGTTGCCAGGGTGTAATGTATAAGTATGCCTCTGGTGGGTTCATGGGTGAATACATGAGGCTATATGACGCCAGCATTGAATAGGCCCATGGCCGTTTATTTCAAAGTCATAGTAATATTGGTAGACATAGGTACAACCCTGTCCAAAAAGAAAAAGAAATATAAGAACTTGCTCACCAGAAATAATCAGTATTATATGATTATAAAATAGCAGGAACACTGAACTTCTTTAAAAAACAAAAAACAAAAAAACTTTGAGACAAACACTGGGAACAGAAAAATATATAACATAAGGTAACTGATAAAAACAGTCCTGGTCAGTACATGTGCACAGCACTCTTAGTCTTACTTTTTAGTATTACAAAGAGCAATGTTGACCATAACATATAGATTCCAAAATATGACAGCAGGCAAATGTCATAAAGCTTACTTCACAGCTGCAAAACCATGATTATAACCCCTAAAGATATGAAATGACAAGTCGCAAAAGAATAGAATAAATACCTAGGACAACAAAATAAACGAAGGAGTTGTTAAATTAAACCTGTGAGATACCAGAGGAAAAATGTCAGTATTACATTAAGAAAATATAGATTCACATACCTTCTCAATTTGATAAAGGTTCCTTTTCCCAATAAATAACTTCTGCAACTGACCACTAAATCTTTTACTAGATCGTATATAATTTTTATGACTTAGTGCCAAAAGGTGTGCATGAAAACAGGACAAAGGGGGTAGAAAATAAAGTTGATGATACCTTGAAACTAGTTGTGTTTTTAGAATGTGCACAATGCTAGGAAAGATTTCTTAAAAGCAAAAGATAAAAACTTGTGCACTTTTGGAGATATCTGCTGACAAAGGTCATAAAAGGCCGCATGTTGTACATCAGATATTACAACATGCATAGTTCATTGTGTCTTCAGTTTTGCACAGGTATGCACAAAATCAAGTCACATTATTAGTGCACATCTCCCCTACTTTGTTTGTGCCAAATTTTGTACGCTCATATAATTTAACACATCATTGTGACATGTTGATTGTTGTAATATCTGATGGGCGACATAAACCCGTAACTCAATTTTTAAAAATATGTAACAAGTAACACACCCTTTCATGCAATATACTATAATCAGCCATATAAGTGCGTGCAAAAACACAGTGAGAAGATTTTTTCTGTTTGCATTTAATAAGTCATAAAAATTAAATGAAACAAATTTCTGTATTACATCAGTATTACAACAAAATAACATTTCCTCAATTTTTAGCATAGAAAATATTCTGTTTGCTTAGATCAGTCTAACAAAAACAAATCAGAATGACCTGATATTATCAAGGTAATTGACAATTAAGTCCAGCCCCCCCCCCCCCCCCCACCAGCTCTTTGAGATGTGGATTCTCTGCGGCTAGCCTCTCTCTGTACCGTCTGCAACTGTCTGTGTTTGATGTTTTCCTCCTTGCTGTACCACTTGGCTCAGGAGTACGCTCACTTCAGCATACCCTGGTCATGTCAATGAATTTGAAGTGTTACGAATATGAAATTACTAACCCAGTAACCTGCAACTGTCCCAATACTGATATGCTCAGTACAAACATGTCAAACCTACACACCATGACTTCTACACAAATCAGTACTCAGTTCTCAGAACCGCTATTAGTATTACTAACATCTGCTGGGCTTAATGAAACTTTAAAAGTTTAATGTTTTAACGTCACATTACAACAATATTTGTGTGGCAAACATGACTTCTGACATAACTTCAAGACGAAAAGTACTTCCAGAAAAAAAACTATAACTTCATCACTCTTGCTCAGTTAACAAAATATTCTCGCAAAACCCCTAAACTGTCTACAAAAAGCATGCACTTATAACTGACAAGTTTTTGATGAAATTGAGTACACATCCTGAATCAATAGTTGCACGTAAGATTTACAAGATATTGCCTTGTGATGAAATTCTTCACGCTGTACTCGGATAAGCATAAAAAACGGGTTTCAAATCTTCGGCACGGGAAGATGCCACCTTTCACAGTACTTTCATTTTGCACACCCAAATCAGCGGAAAAATTAAAAATAATCTCAATAAACTCCTGAAAAAGCACACAGTGCATGTTCTACATCAGACCACTGTATCTACGTTGGACCACTGAAGGAGACTACAACACACCTTTTGGTGTTTCTGAACAAAGACATGCCATGCGGCTGGGAAAAGAAGGCACTCAGGAAAGGTCACGTGACGTTCTGGATGTTGTCGATAAAAAAGAGTGCTTTCTCGTTTGTTTTGTACAAAATATTAGATATCTTGTAGGGACGTCAGATATTACAACAATATCAAACGATCCAGGAAATATTCTTCAGATTTCATGCAAAACTACGCTGAAAAAAACACGAGTATTGCTGTGTAGTGCAAATGCATGGATTGGAACACACGCGACGTTTCCGCTGATTCCGAAGCGATGCTGCCATTTTTCAGTTGTTCAAAGTTTTCAATTCGAGTTTGCAACACATCCAACGTACATACAGGGCAAACATTCGCGATCAATTGATCGAAAATACAACTATCGTGAGTGTTGATGTTGTATTATCAGTATAAAATGATGTTTTCTGAGTACAAATCAGTGATTGTTTCTCCATGTGCTTGCAATTTGTTTGTAAGCAAAGTGACGAAAATCACTCGGTACATGGATGTCCGATTTTGGTGGTCATTTTTCGGCGCTTTTTCAGTGTGTGATGACTGTATCTTGAAATCAACCACAGCCTGGTTGCTGAAATTATCTGTACTATATATTCATTCATTCATGCAAGTACACAACACATTTCAAATAAAAACAGTTTTCAACAATGTTTTATTTTCAACTGAAGTGCATAACCCCTTGCATGCACACCTTTTGGCACTAAGTCATATATATTATATAGTGAGGTGTGAGCTCAGAACTCCTAGGGCCCATAGAACATGAAATGCATGCTTTTTTCTTGTTGCATTTGCAACAAGAAAACAAAGTCTCAACTTGCTAAAACAATAAAAGTCATACTATACATGGGACAGAACTCTGTCACCATAACATTGTAAGATACCAAACATTATAATTACTACCTTAATTTGACCAGATTCATCTACTCCTTTTCAACTTCAAGACAATATTCATCATTAATTAGTGCACTAATAATCAAAAACTACATCCAAATTCTAATGAGGAAATTCAGTAAAATAGCATATTAATTAAATGAATAATCAAGACTCAGTTCTTGACCAGATATAATGAGAGTGATAACAAGCTTGTAAATTTGCCCATCTCTTGTGAGCCGGTTTGGCCTAGCGGTAAGGTAAGGCGTTAGGCTGGTAAGCAGAGGGACTTCAGTTAGAATCTGCTTCAGCTCTCCTTTCTCTTCAAAAGTTGTGGTCTGTGGACACTGTCTTCTGACTTTGTCCCCCACAATTATGCTTCTTAATAATATGAAACAGTAAAATGGCTCTCATCATTGTCCACCTTAATGCAGAAGTCATTCTGGTGGTGACTGTAGTGATAGGTATATAATCTCCCTCTCCCCCAACCTCCATACCTCCTTCCCCCTCTTTCTCCCCGTCCCTAATAAGCCTTATGGTTTCTGTGGACGTTAAGCATCATGTTTACTTACTTACTGCTCATCCCTAATAAGCCTTATAGCTTCTGTGGACATTAAGCATCATGTTTACTTATTTCTTTCTAGGTTAAGCACCATGTTTACTTACTCAAAGTCTACACCCAGAGTTAGCATCAAACATCAAACCCCACAAATTGTGACACACAAAAAAAACAAAAAAAACATCACACACTCAAAATACCACTCTCCCACATTTGCACTGATTGCCAGTAGAATGCAGTTCAGTGGAACACAAGATTGCTACAATCTGCTACAGCATGGGTGCTTGCACTGTTCACT
Source organism: Alviniconcha strummeri (assembly GCA_963584105.1). NCBI lineage: Eukaryota > Metazoa > Mollusca > Gastropoda > Provannidae > Alviniconcha > Alviniconcha strummeri. The sequence goes on from OY757557.1 coordinate 1,037,248, forward strand.
GCCTTAACCTGTCTGACCTCCTTGAACTGCAGATCCCATCATCCACACTCCACTTCTCTGCTGATAATCACATAGAGTAAGACTAGAAATCTTTCCTATTCTGAAAAGAGAACAGAGAACAGGCAAGAAATTTCAGGGACATGGCACCTTTCTTTCAGTTGGTTCCTCCCTCTTGAACAGTCTTGTTGCAACAAAAGACACATTTTGTCATGATGTTTGTCATGACAAAAGTATGGTTGTCGCGATAACACTTTTGTTGCGATAAAATTATGTTTGTCGTGACAAAAATATTTTGTCGCGACAAGCATGCTTTTGTCACGACAAAAGACATGTTTTGTCACGACAAACACATGTTTGTCTGGAGTGGAGTCTGACCTTACACATGGCATCTGACCTTACAAATCAGTTACCATTCTGTCAGTGTCAGCTCCATTCATTGACAAAAATGACAGTGTAGTTTTCTGTAAACTGTGTAAGTTCTGTAAAAAAAAAAAAAAAAAAAAGTGTAAGTAATGATGACACTGGAGTCTGACATTACTGATCAGTTATCATTCTGTCATTGACAGTGTAATTTTCTGTAAACTGTAAGTTCTGTCAGTAATGTGATGATGACACTGGAGTCTGAATAGAACAGCTCTAGAGAAATGTACTCACCTATACGAGGACACACATGGAACAATTAAACATAAGCACTTTCAACACAGAGTCTTCATCGCATGTAACAAGAGAGATATAATATCTCTTCTTACACCCAGCGAAGACTCTGTGTCAAAAGTGCTTGTGTTTAATTGTTCCTTGTGTGTCCTCGTATAGGTCAGTACATTTCTCTTGAGCTGCATTATTTTGTGAACCTCTCCGGCAGTTGTTTACACATCCACTTTAGTCTGACATTATTAATCAGTTATCATTCTTCTGACTTCTGTCAGCTCCAGTCACTGACAGTGTAATTTTCTGTAAACAGTAACTAATGTAATGATGACACTGGAGTCTGACATTATTAATCAGTTATCATTCTTCTGACTTCTGTCAGCTCCAGTCACTGACAGTGTAATTTTCTGTAAACAGTAACTAATGTAATGATGACACTGGAGTCTGACATTATTAATCAGTTATCATTCTTCTGACTTCTGTCAGCTCCAGTCACTGACAGTGTAATTTTCTGTAAACAGTAACTAATGTAATGATGACACTGGAGTCTGACCTCATCATGTTCTTCAAAATTGTTTCAAATTGTTTGTTTCATTTTCAGCTGGCTCTGATACAGACTCGTACTGTGATTGAAAATCTCAAGCAGAAGCATTCCCACCTGAAGTTTGAAACAAGTAAGTGTTTGGTACTTTAGTTTAAGAAAATGTCATCATACCTGTCCACTTTGTAACTTTTTGCGTGTGTATGTTTCGGTCATCTTTGGTTTCTCGTCCTTGTTCTTTCTGCTGGTCATGATAATTCAGGACTTCATTCTGGGCAGTTTTGTTTGTTTGTTTTTTGTTTACAAGTTTGTGGATTCTTCCTTGCTATGACATCCTTTCCTGTAATTTAAAAAGAAAATTGTGACCATGTAAAATGCATCTTACTTTCAGCCATTGTGTGTGTGTGTGTGTGTGTGGAGGTGAAGGGGGGGGGGGGGAGATGGTTCTTAAAATAAGTTAAATCTGTATCACTATCCTGTAGATTTGATATAGATCTATCATTCTATGCAAAGCTGTGGCTCAACTCTCTTTCTCTGGCATGTTCTCCCTCCCTCCCTCTCCCTCTCTCTTCTTCCCCTTTACTTTCCCCACCCCTTACTTCATCATAGATAATGTTGCTTATTTTAAATAGTCACATACTTACTAACAATAAATGAGTAATACAAGTGTGACCACTGTTTCAGTTACTATGCACACCATGGGGGACAAGATACTGGACTCTGCACTGTCAAAGGTAAAAACCACATTGCACATTGGCCTGAAGCAGTTGAATATTCATTAATAACGTAAATCAAAAAGATAAGGAAACCCAAAGAAGCAAAATAATTAGTTTTTTGAATATTGTCGTTAAAAAAAATAAACAGAATGACTGCTAGCGTTCTAAAACAAGATCCTGTTAGAAAACACCGCACAAGCTGTAAAAACTAAACCAGAACAACATAAGTCTTTTTCTTTCATTTTTGACCATTTAACTGTTGTTTAAGTGCTGTTTTGTGGCTTGTTAAAGGGGATTTCCCCCAAAGTCTGTGTTAAAATAAATAAGCGTTTGTTTGAACTTTTTTGTGTTTAAATGTGGTTAGTTACCCACCACCACCACCACCACTACTACTCTAAAAATCATTTTTTTAAATTATTATTATAATTTTAGCAGTCATTTAGAGCATCTGATCAGAATCATGCTCAACCTCATATGATACGGTTCAGTTATGAGTGATATATTTTTTTTATCTGCGTCTGGTTAATTATTCACCCTGATATAACCAAAATGGTTGACTGGGCGTAAAACACCAACTTACTTACTGGTTAATTACAGAGGTTCTTCATTCATTGCTGGCATTGGGCAGTCATAATCCTCGTTTTTTGTTTCTCTGATCAGCACTACTAATAGTAATAAGATGCTCTGCTGAAGAGGAAAAAAGGACCTTTTACCTGTCCACTCTCTGACTGGTGACTGCCCCAAGGCCTGTTTTACATTGTAGTAATGTACTTGCAGATGCTGACTGTCCCAAGGCTTATTTTACATTAAATAGTAATGTACTTGCAGATGCTGACTGTCCCAAGGCCTGTTTTACATTGTAGTAATGTACTTGCAGATGCTGACTGCTCCAAGGCCTATTTTGCAATGTAGTAATGTACTTGCACTGTTGCAGATGCTGACTGTCCCAAGGCCTGTTTTACATTGTAGTAATGTACTTGCAGATGCTGACTGCTCCAAGGCCTATTTTGCAATGTAGTAATGTACTTGCACTGTTGCAGATGCTGACTGTCCCAAGGCCTGTTTTATATTGTAGTAATGTACTTGCAGATGCTGACTGCTCCAAGGCCTATTTTGCAATGTAGTAATGTACTTGAAGATGCTGACTGCTCCAAGGCCTATTTTGCAATGTAGTAATGTACTTGCAGATGCTGACTGCTCCAAGGCCTATTTTGCAATGTAGTAATGTACTTGAAGATGCTGACTGTCCCAAGGCCTGTTTTATATTGTAGTAATGTACTTGAAGATGCTGACTGCTCCAAGGCCTATTTTGCAATGTAGTAATGTACTTGCAGATGCTGACTGCTCCAAGGCCTATTTTGCAATGTAGTAATGTACTTGAAGATGCTGACTGTCCCAAGGCCTGTTTTATATTGTAGTAATGTACTTGCAGATGCTGACTGCTCCAAGGCCTATTTTGCAATGTAGTAATGTACTTGAAGATGCTGACTGTCCCAAGGCCTGTTTTATATTGTAGTAATGTACTTGAAGATGCTGACTGCTCCAAGGCCTATTTTGCAATGTAGTAATGTACTTGAAGATGCTGACTGTCCCAAGGCCTGTTTTATATTGTAGTAATGTACTTGAAGATGCTGACTGCTCCAAGGCCTATTTTGCAATGTAGTAATGTACTTGCAGATGCTGACTGTCCCAAGGCCTGTTTTACATTGTAGTAATGTACTTGAAGATGCTGACTGTCCCAAGGCCTGTTTTATATTGTAGTAATGTACTTGCAGATGCTGACTGCTCCAAGGCCTATTTTACAATGTAGTAATTTTGCCTGTCCAAGGCCCGTTTTACACTGTCCTCTGGCTGACTGTTCCAAGGTCTGTTTTCCATTGTAGTAATGTGTACTTGCAGATCGGAGAGAAGTCCTTGTTCACCCGGGAGCTGGAGGACGCCCTGCTGAAGGGGAAGGTGGACTTCGTGGTTCACTCCCTCAAAGACCTCCCCACAGAAATCCCCCCTGGCCTGGTCATTGGGGCCGTTCTCAAGTGAGTTTCAAGACCCGGAGTTCATGGCGCACTAGCAGTACCACTTTCACCCCCTCAGGATTGTCTTTAAGATCTTTTGCTTTTCTTTCTGAAACCTTTCCCTTCATGTGATGTATTTCCGTGCCAGTGAACATCTACCAGAACACAGCTTGCCTTTTATTTTTTAAGACTCCCTTTTTGTGTGGTGGTGAAGGTTGTAAGCTTGAAAGACAGTTTCTATTGCACAGGCTTCAAGGTATGTTTTTGTGTTGATGAACAGGGTTTGCGTTAATGGTTCAGATCAGCATATATCACCAGAAACAAAATCCGCAATCGATTTGACGTATCAGCTCATATTTTGTTTGACACTGTTTGAAAGAAAAAGAAATAAATGCAGCAGAGAGAGAGAGAGAGAGTGGTGTGTGTGTGTGTGTGTGTGTGTGTGTGTGTGTGTGTGTGTGTGTGTGTGTGTGTGTTCTAGACAGGGAAGGGAACAGGGTGTTTAAGAGTAGAGCTCTAGTAGTAGTATCTGTAGATGGCAGTGTATCTGACCAGTTATTTTGTGACCAGTTTTCATGGACAGAACCCCTTTTGCTACCTTGTAGAGGTCACACCAGTTCAAAAAATCTCTAGCGCAATCACTGGATTAATCGACTCAGTGGTCAGAGCAATGCACCTGGGTCATGAGGAAACGGTTCTGGTCATACACACTATGCACACTTGAATATATATATAATATATGCATGCAAAAAGAATGTGAAAAAAGCTTAAGACACCTGTGAATACCTTCAGTGACGTAGAGTATGACCTGACAGCATGTTTTAAGGTTTAACTGGCTGTGTGCGGGCGACAACCCACACGGTGCTGTGGTGGTGCACTCAGAGTACACTGGGAGCAAGCTGAGACACAGCTGAATACCTTTGTGGTTTAGAGGTTGACTTGACAGCTTGTTTTAAGGATTAACTGGCTGTGTGCAGGAGAGACAACCCACACGACGCAGTGGTGATGCACCCGAAGTATGCTGGGAGCAAGCTGAGCGATCTGCCGCCAGGCAGCGTCATCGGTACCAGCGCCCTGCGTCGAGCTGCGCAGCTGCAGAGGAAGTACCCGCTGTTCAAGATTGAGAACATTGTATCCTTTCCCACGGTCATTGCTGCAGTACTCTTGTTGGTGCAGGTTTAGAGCGAAAATAATAATAATAACTCTTATATAGCGCTATACCCTGTAAAAATTTATAAGCTCTCAGTGTAAAAGATGAAAGCATGGAAAACAGCAAGCAAGCAAGTATATATATATAGGTAGTCAATGAATTTTCTAATGAATGTAAAAGAGTGTAATGTATAAAGCATTTACACCTAAAATGAGCCAGAAGTGCACAGTAGAGAGAGAACAGGGTCAAAACGATATGTGCAGAATCAAGAAGAGAACGAAATCCTACTGATTACATAAATACAATGCTTCTTTCATCATCTTTCTCATCACTTCCAACATGCAAGCACACACGCATGCAAGCACACATACTCAGGAACATAACAAACTGCACCACACCACACCACCCAATGCACACCTACACATGCACACACACAACACCACACAACACCTACATATGCATGCACACACATGCACAACATCACACCATACAACACAGACCTACACAAGCACGCACATACACACTTGCACACATGTGCACACACACAACACCACACCATACAACACACCAACACAAGTATGTGCATACACATGCACACACATGCATACACACACACACACACACACACACACACACACACACACACACACACACACAGGTAAGTCATACGGTGATCTGTTTAGTGTTCTAAAGAAGATGGGGTCTGGAGAGCAGATTTAAGTGATGCTATGGCAGAAGATAATTTTAATGTCCTGGCAATCGCACAGTCACCTGTGATGAAATGAGGAAGTATTTTATTGTGGGGGCATCCCCCATTATATCAGGGGGCCCTTCAGAGGAAGGGCAGAAGAAGAAAAAACATGTCATATAGAAAGAAAAGCCTGCACCCATCATGAAAACAGCACCTTTTGGGTGCATCAGTCCCTCCCTGGAGCCGAGTCCGATTTTTTAGTCCCCCTAAGCCAGAGAGTGGAAAGAAACAAATCCTGGGGAGGGACATGGTGGTTGTGGTGGCTGCTTTTGTTAGATGTGCGTTTCCCGAGTCTCATTGGTGCGTGGGAAATCAGAGAGTATTATAAAATCTCGTGCCAATTTCATGTTTGGATTGATTTTGTAGATTTCACATGAGATGAGGTTTGAAATGTGCATTTACTTTGCCAAGATGACCTTGTGCAAATTGACCGGCACAGCTGTGTTGTCTCCTCAGACAATTTTATTTATTTATGAGTCATTCGTTTTATTGGAAACATTGCATTGATATTTAAAAATGGTTACTCCTCCCCCCGCCCCCCCCCCCCCCCCCCCCTTACTGAAATTCATATGATAATTTTGAATGATCAGTTTACCTTGACAAGGCAACAGCGAGGCAACCTGAACACACGATTCCGCAAGTTGTCAGAGGATGGCAGTACCTATGCCGCTATCATCCTGGCTGTGTCTGGACTGGAGAGAATGAACTGGCATCATCTGATATCTGAGGTCAGTCAGCCACGCATCAGTCTTGGTGACAGTCTGTTTCAGTGGTTCTGGTGACAGTCTGTTTCAGTGGTTCTGGTGACTGTTTCACTGGGTCTGGTGACAGTCTGTTTCAGTGGTTCTGGTGACAGTCTGTTTCACTGGGTCTGGTGACAGTCTGTTTCACTGGGTCTGGTGACAGTCTGTTTCATTGGGTCTGGTGACAGTCTGGTTCTCTGTCAGCATCATGAGGTTGAAGAGAATGAGCTGACCTCTTCTGGTTTGGGAGGTTCTCGGTCAGCATCATGAGGTTGAAGAGAATGTGCTGACCTCTTCTGATTTGGGAGGTTCTCTGTCAGCATCTTGAGTTTGAAGAGAAGGAGCTGACATCTTCTGATTTGGGAGGTTCTCTGTCAGCATCTCAAGTTTGAAGAGAAGGAGCTGACATCTTCTGATTTGGGAGGTTCTCTGTCAGCATCTCAAGTTTGAAGAGAAGGAGCTGACATCTTCTGATTTGGGAGGTACCCTGTGAGCATCATGAGGTTGAAGAGACTGAGCTGATATTGTCATATTTGGGTTTGTTTTTCTGTCAGCATCGTGAGGTTGAAGAGACAGAGCTGACATTGTCTGATTTTTTTGGGAGGTACTCTGTCAGCATCTCAAGTTTCAAAGAATGAGCTGATATATCTGATTTGGGAGGTTCTCTGTTGGCATCATGAGTTTGAAGGGAATGAGGTGGCATATGACATGGGAGGTCATTCATCTGTGTTTTTGTGTCTGCTTGATGATCTGCCATTTGATCAGTTGTTATATATATATACATTATACGTATTAATATTGTGTGTTTTGATGTCAGTTGTTTCAGCTTGATTATGAAATAAACATGCATAGGGCTCACTTGAGAAAGGGCACTCTGAGACCCCACTTTTGTTACTATTATTGTTTGCGAGTACTTGTCTGTAGGAAGGGTTTTGATGCCTTGGTATTTGGGAGGTCGTTTAACATAGCTGTCAACCCCTTTTGGGAGTAAACCTTAGTCCAGTGTTTGTGAACCTGTATTTCCCTTATGCAGGACAGGGTCTTTTGTTTTTTCACTGGTGGCAGCAGCATTTTAAATTCCAAGGGCATGCGTGGCAGTGGAAGGAAGAAGCAATGTTGTGCTAAATACGCATGCACAACTTCAAATCTCACTTTTGAGATCTCTTAACCTATTGTACAAGGCCAGTCAGTGTGCATTTGTTGATAGCAAGTGGCGGCTGCTCGTTCAGCAGGTTTTTCAGTCTTTTTGCTCAGTTTAAAACAACATCAAAATCTCATGAAAATTATGTTTTCCTGTATCCATTTTCCAATATGGCCATATTCCCCCCCAAAATAACGAAAAACTGTATTTTATACTGGTAAACTGTATGGGTTGACAGGTATGTGTACAGTTTTTCTTTGTTTGTTTTTTTCCTACCACTTTAGCCCCGAGGACATTTGCTGTTTTCAGTCATCGTGACACAGTGTGATGCAAGATTGTGGGCCTTTTTAGAACAAAGCAAAGTAATATTAGCAATACCAGGAAATCTCTGGGACACAGTCATAAAATGGGTTATTTTAAATGTTAAAAAAAACGTGTACTTTCAACAAATGGACACTGTAAAAGCAGAGAAACCATGCAGCCTACCTAGGTGTGAAGCTTATACCCCAATTTATTGGCTGATTTATCTGTTAAAACGTTTCACAATTAAACAGATTTGCCAAACAAACATAAACTTGGACCACTTGCAAGAGTCAACAAAATGAGAAGGAAAGAAAAGAAAAAAAGGGAAGCAACTGCAAGATTCTAGAGTGTCTAAAGTTTGACATTACTTGGACTGGCCCCACCAATGGAGCCTTGTGCGGTTTAACAGAATTTTGATCTGGGTCCTCTCCCCATTTGCAGGTGCTGAGTCCGGAAGACTGCATGCACGCTGTCAGCCAGGGGGCGCTGGCAGTGGAGTGTCGCGCTGAGGATGAGGCAACTCTCCAGTTGCTGTCAGAGTTACAGGACTTGGACACTGCTCTGTCCTGTGTGGCTGAGCGAGCCTTTCTCCGCAAACTGGTGGGTGCTCTCACACGTGCTCCTTTTATAACTGGCGGATATTACAGAGACCTTTGATAACCCTGCGTTCCCACGCAGAGAATCTCTTTTATTGTTGTTGATGAAAGAGAGAAAAATCCAGCAGCTGTGATGCCCAAATGAATTTGACCCTGAGAGTCTGGTTTCCAAGTACTCGTTCATCTTTGCTAGCATGATTCAGAAATGAAGCCAATACTGAGAGCTTTGTTCAGGGAAAAAACGTTTCATGGAAGTGAGCTGCAGAAATGGTGGGTTTGTTTGTTAGACTCGTTCTGTGCCGAGTTGTTTCTGGAGAGGTACAGGCAGAGACAGAGATCCCAGGAGATGGAGCAAGAGGGGAACTATATCTGATGCCATACTGTCACCACAAGAATGTTCTGCATTGAGATGGGCAGAGATGTACATTGTTTTAAAGTTTAATGTTTCATTGGGGGGGGGAGGGGGGGGGGAACAAAGTTACTTTCAGACTATAAACTTCTTTTTTTAACAGTTTTTTTTTATTTTTTTTAAAGAGAATGGATAACCAAAGTGGATTGAACTGAGGTTCGTCTGCTTAGCAGCCTGTCACCTCATGGCTCACACTACAGAAGTGGAGTGCACACAAAAACTTGTGTGTTCTCGAGAAGAAATTGTTTTTTATGTGCGACGCACTGGTCTCCTAAGGTCTTTGAAAGGATGTAAAAGTTTGGGGGAGATGATCTGCCATTGTCAAAGCCTAGAAAATGTGAAAAATCAGTAGTTCGGCTGCTTTCTTTGACTGTTTCGTGTGAAGTTTGGCTATTATTGTCAAACCCATAGGCCACTGAGGCCCTGACTTTGAGGAGAGCTAGCTAGACAGCTTCGTGCTTTGGCTGTTATGGGTATGTGTATTGTAACCATGAGAGGGCAGTGCTTTGGTATGTGAACTGTGAAGCAGAGGATGTGGTGAATTAAAGGTCCTGTGGGTGAGGAATATATCAAATTTGGTTTTTGAATTTGGACTAAAAATGGTCTTGAAAGTGTGTGAATTTTGGTGTGGACAGTTTGTGGGCATACTGGATGCTGGATGATGAGAGTCGTGTTCACATTTTAATGTTGAGAATCTTGACACTGGGAGTCTTGTTGACATTTTTAACTTTGAGAATCTTGTTGATGTCCTGACATTGAGAATCTTGTTGACATTTTTAAGTTTGAGAATCTTGTTGATGTCTTGACATTGTCATTGAGAATCTTGTTGACATTATTTGACATTGGGAACCTTGTTGACATTTTAACTTTGAGTATCTTGTCGACATTTTGACATTGAGAATCAACATTGGGAATCTTGTTGACATTTTGACATTGGGAATGATCTACATTTGGAATCTTGTTGACATTTTTACTTGAGAATCTTGTTGACATTTTGACATTGAGAATCTAAATTTGGAATCTTGTTGACATTTTGACTGAGAATTTTGTTGACATTTTTTGACATTGAGAATCTAAATTTGGAATCTTGTTGACATTTTGACTTTGAGAATTTTGTTGACAAATTTTTGACATTGAGAATCTAAATTTGGAATCTTGTTGACATTTTGACTTTGAGAATTTTGTTGACATTGAGAATCTACATTTGGAATCTTGTTGACATTTTGACATTGAGAATCTAAATTTGGAATCTTGTTGACATTTTGACTGATAATTTTGTTGACATTTTTTGACATTGAGAATCAAAATTTGGAATCTTGTTGACATTTTGACTGAGAATTTTGTTGAAATTTTTTGACATTGAGAATCTACATTTGGAATCTTGTTGACATTTTGACTTTGAAAATCTAAATTTGGAATCTTGTTGACATTTTGACTTTGAGAATTTTGTTGACATTTTTTGACATTGAGAATCTAAATTTGGAATCTTGTTGACATTTTGACTTTGAACATTTTGTTGACATTTTTTGACATTGAGAATCTACATTTGGAATCTTGTTGACATTTTGACTTTGAGAATCTTGTTGACATTTTTTGACATTGAGAATCTAAATTTGGAATCTTGTTGACATTTTGACTGAGGATTTTGTTGACATTTTTTGACATTGAGAATCTACATTTGGAATCTTGTTGACATTTTACTTTGAGAATATTGTTGACAGTTTTTGACATTGAGAATCTACATTTGGAATCTTGTTGACATTTTGACTGAGAATTTTGTTGACATTTTTTGACATTGAGAATCTACATTTGGAATCTTGTTGACATTTTGACTTTGAGAATCTTGTTGACATTTTTTGACATTGAAAATCTACTTTTGGAATCTTGTTGACATTTTGACTTTGAGAATCTTGTTGACATTTTTTGACATTGAGAATCTACATTTGGAATCTTGTTGACATTTTGACTTTCAGAATTTTGTTGACAATGAGAATCTTCTTTTCTTTCAGGAGGGAGGATGCAGTGTACCTGTTTCAGTGTATACAGAGAAGTCAGGTGATAAGGTGAGTGACCAACTGATCAACTGATTCACTCTCTCTCTCTGTGTCCTGAAGGGAAGCCGTGGATGCCTGATGTCCATTCCCCTGTCTGGAATCCCAGGGCTTTCTTCTACCTCGTTCTGTTGTACTTTCTGCCTTGTCCTTTTTCTGTCCTTGTCCATTCTCCGGGTGGAGAGAGAGGGAAGCAAGGGGTTGTGAGATTGTGTGTGTGTGTGTGTGTGTGTGTGTGTGCATGAGTGTGCTCGTGTGTGTGCGTGCGTGTGTATGTATGTGTGCATGTACATGTGCGTGGGTGTGCATGTATGTGTGTGCATGTGCAGTTTGTGTGTTTGTGCACATGTGTATATGTGTGTGTGTGTGTGCGTGAGCATGTGTGTGTGTGCGTGTGCCTGTTTTTGAGTGTGTGTGCGTGTCGATACAGGGGGAGAGGGAGGGATTGAATGAGATAATTATGTGTCATGAAAATTAGGTTGTGTGTTGTAATGTTTCATGCATATCATTTTGAGCATCGCACATGTATACTCACAGAGGCATTCAGTGCATTAGAAATGCATTTGCTGTTACCGTAAATTCCACCAGGGTTGCATCCTCAGTGTCGTCTTTCATTTCAGTTGCTGCTGAGAGGGGGGGTGTTCAGCATCTGTGGTAAGGAGGCCGTCAAACAGGAAATAACCCGTGACCTACGCAGTGTGTCGGATGAGAAGGTTTGTCCAGCCTCAGTTTGCTATCAGGGGATGTTGGTGTGTTGGGAGGAGTTGGGTTGAAGGGAAGAGCCTGAAGTTTGGGTGGATGGAGTGGGGGGGGGGGGGGGGGGGGTCAGAGACCATTTTGCTTGAGGTAATTTGGTCCATGATGACAATTAGAAGATGAGTTAGTTTACATGGGGATGTCATGATCAGTTTTACAATTATCTGAATGTGTTGAAACTGAAACAGATTTCTGTAAGAGACAAACAGAATGAAGTAAGGAAGATGAAAAGACATTTTTACAAAGAAGGAAAAAATGTAGCATGGGGTCAAGTCATTCCAGATCTTTAGGGTAAAAAATAATAAACTACATGTATAACATATTATAGGATTTTTTTCTTTTTTTAAATTACCACTATCAACATCAGGTGTGAAGATTTGAAGTAAACTTCAAATTATTTTCTCAAATTCCCATCCTTCAGACGAGCGAGCAGAAGAGCCAGACGGACAGCAGCGGCACGCAGGAAGGCTACGTCAGCATTGTCTGCCATGAAGCCGACAACCACGTCCTCTTCCACAACGCCAGCCAGCTGGGCCAGGACCTGGCCTCCTCCATGATAAAGGATGGCGCCGACGCCATCCTGAAGGCGGCCAAACACACCACCAAGGAGGAGATCCTGGCAGAGCATGCCAAGAGGAAGCTCAAGGCAGAGGCTGACAATGAGGCTGCGTCCACCTCCAAGGTGCCAAAAGTGGAGGGCATCCCAGAACCATCTGCCAACCCTGTGTGATCAGAGAGAGAAGGAGGGTGGGAGGAGAGGGAGGGAATGGAGAGAATGAGTGACTTTGGACTCTTCGGCGCATCTCGTTTCCTGACAGTGGTCTAAAAAAGCAGCAGGGCTACGGTCGCACGTTTTTTTCCCCGGCAGTTGACACCGAAAAGAGACATGTAGAGAGGTGTATTGCCGAGGTATGCAACAGCGAGAGCACGAGTTCTGCGTTTGGAAAAACAGCTTTTTGTGTGTGTGGCCACGGTCTTGGAAGGTCAGAGAATTTTATAATAACAGTCAACAGATACTCTTCAGAAGATGGATTCGGGGGTGGGGGGGTGGGGGGGGAACGAGAAAAAAACACCTACCACCAGCAACAAATATGGGAAGCCGACTGATGGATGGTGTATTACATAAATAACAGTCTCTGAGCATGTCTGTGAGTTTCCTGTCTTTTGCCTCATGGGTGTAGGGTCACCTGAAGAGTCGTCATGGCAATTAGCAGACGAAGTGTTAACCCCGTATCTGACAGTGACAGAGTGTTCAAATTGTGTGCATGTAACTTTGCAGTAAATTTCTGGGGAAAATGGCCTTTAAGTCTGGGGAAGACTGGGGACTTTTGAAGTAAAGACCCTGTAGGAATTACCCTGAAGTAAAACTTGTGTAGGAATTACCCTGAACTTACCCTATCCAGTTTTTTTGACTGCGGGGTAATGTGGAACACAAGGTTGTGACCTAATTTTTTAGCACGTCATGTCAGAGACTGTTTACTAAATTAATGCCAGTGGTTGGTTGGTCAGTATTAAGTGACTGTTTCAGCTGGCTCATGTGAGGTTTTGAATATGTTGAGCCCCAACGGGTTGCATTGCTTTTGCACTGATGATAGTGAAGAAAATAAAGAAAAATTAATGATCATTCAAACTTCCGTAACACTTTCATAGTGCATTGCCCACAGACGGACATAACTAGGGGCACTTTACACGACAGGTACATCAACTCCTCAGAGAGCGTCAACGATGTCTGAAAGTTGTGCATGTGTGTGTTTGTGAGGAAACATTTTTTAACTATGTGTAAAGCAATTTCCAACCATTGCTTCTTGTTTGCCCTAGCATTTGTGTTGAGGGGTCTGATTTTGTTTGATACTTTGACAAAGTGTCGGTGAGCAAGAAAAACTGAGTTCAGACTGAATTTGCCTGCTTGAATTCCAGCTGAATCTGCCTGCTACTGGTATGTCACAGTGAGGCGGACCGTACAGAACTGAACGGCATGGACTGTTTTTGCAGGAATAGTGTCTGCAGCATTTCCGTGGTGTTTGTGAAGAACAGTTTAACCAAGCATGTTTGTCATTTCCAAGAACAAGAAAAGTGAACATCCGCTTCCCAGAAGGAATGTTTCTGATCTGAAGTATATAAAGACACTGCCGTTCAACCACCATGAAAGGGATTTGTTGCTTTTTTTCCCCTTCTTTTTCGTTCTGTAGGGCATTAATGGTGGTAAAGGTATTTTTAGACCTCATTAATTATTTATTATGTTGTTGTTCACAGTTGATTAAAAACAAAAACAAAACGACCCCACAGCATTTTGCTGTTTTCTGTCCGAAGAAACAACAAAAATAATCCGTTCCAGAGTCCGTTGCATGGTGTTTGTATGTATAATCTGTGTGGTCATGCTTGTTGAATTATTTTAACGTGTATAGCAAGTGCAGTTTGTGTCACAAGTGCAAGTGTTTGTGTGAACTGCACTGCTAGTGATTGTCGCATTCAGATGCATGTGTGTTTCTGTAATACATCCAACAGAAAGAGTGTTGAAGTCTGTGCAAATTGCGCTACTACAGGTCATTGCAATTCAGTGCATGTGTGTTTCTGTAATATGTCCAGTGGAAAGGGTGTTGAAGTCTGTCCAAATTGCACTACCACTGATCATTTTGCGTTCAAGTGCATGTGTGTTTCTTTAATACGTCTGACAGAGTGGGTGTTGAAGTCTGTGTGAACTGTGCTACTAGTGATCATTGCAATTAAGTGCGTGCATTTTTCTTTAATATGTCTGATGGAAAGAGTGTTGAAGTCTGTGCGAACTGCACTACTACTGATCGTTGCAATTAAGTGCATGCATGCTTCTGTAATAATCCAACAGAGCCCTCTAATGGTGAACTTTAATTATACATTGAAATTTTGTTCAAGATGTTAGTGCTTAAAATAGATCTCCCTTGTGCATTCATTCTTCATATATTTTCGTTCTCTCATGTCAAATTTCTGTTGGAGTAAGGCAGCAAGTTCCAAGTTACCAGTCACCCAAATGTCTTGATGGGGAGCATTTAAAAAAAAAAAAAAAAATCTTTAGGGGAATGGGGATAGTTCAGTAGTAGAGCACCGGACTCTTGATCAAAAGGTTGTGGGTTTGAGTCCCGGCAGGAGCGGTGGGAGAATTTTCTTTTCCAGGGTTAACTTTCTGTGCTGACTCTCATTTTGGTATCTGTTCCACCCCTGTGTTACTGCAGTAGCATGTAAAAGATCCTGGTCATTCTGCTGAAAATTGCAGGTGGCAGGTTCCGGCTAAACATGCACATACCCCATGTGTCTGGCTTTGTTTGCATTTAACATGGTGGTCAGATGGACAGTTTGTGAGAGAGAAAAAAAAAAAACAGGGCTTAATGCGAGCACAGCATGGAACCAGGGAAGGAACCCTCTGTCTTAAAGGTTTTGGCCATTTGTTTCAAAGGGCTCCCATTCATTCATGTAAGGTGATGGGTAAAAAAAAATGTGTACATATTTCCTGTAGTCTGTCAGAATATTTGTGATATAGTAAACAAACAGGAAAAATGAGCATGACTATATAATATGTTGCTTTGTTTTATGTCGATAAAGTTGGACCAGCGATGGAGCAATGTCTGACAATATTGTTAAGGTGTTACGTGATGCCTTTGTGTCAAAGATGGCCCACTGCCTGTGTTGTGAATTGTGTCTGTTTCATTTTGCCACGAAAAAAGATGTAAGCTTTGTCCTATTCCCTCTCTCAGCCTTTTAAGCGTTTGTTAGTTATGAGTTAAAAAAAAAATAATAATATGACTTGTATATGGATGTGGAGATATCAGTCTATTTTTGCTGCAGAGGAAAGATTTTTTCCTCACCATTTTTTTTTTTTTACAGAGAGGGTGAAGAGAGAGAGGTGGAAGGAGAGAGTGTGTGGCTAATAACTGACAACTTAAACTTGACGTAACTGGAAAGGTGAAGTTTAATTACAATTATTTGAGACAATTGTTGCAAAGGGAGAAGTAACATGAGATGTGAGTGGCCCGCCCATGCTGAGCCAGGTTTCCGACAGGGGAGTTCTCACCAAGTCAGTTTTCAGAGAGGTGAGTGCTCACCAAGTCAGTTTTCAGAGAGGTGAGTGCTCACCAAGTCAGTTTTCAGAGAGGTGAGTGCTCACCAAGTCAGTTTTCAGAGAGGTGAGTGCTCACCGAGTCAGTTTTCAGAGAGGTGAGTGCTCACCGAGTCAGTTTTGAGGGGGGTGAATGCTCACCGAGTCAGTTTTGAGGGGGGTGAGTGCTCACCGAGTCAGTTTTGAGGGGGGTGAGTGCTCACCGAGTCAGTTTTGAGGGGGGTGAATGCTCACCGAGTCAGTTTTCAGAGAGGTGAATGCTCACCGAGTCAGTTTTGAGGGGGGTGAATGCTCACCGAGTCAGTTTTCAGGGGGGTGAATGCTCACCAAGTCAGTTTTGAGGGAGGTGAGTGCATCCTGAGTCGGTTTTCAGAGAGATGAGGGCGCACTTGCGGAATATGTCTCTAGCGCATGCACATGCGACCGACTCGGACGCCAGCTGGGTGTCAGCTGACTCGGTGCTGGTGGGCTGCATTTCATGTTGGTTCATTACTGAATGATGATTGGTGGAAAATAACGGTCATCGTTTTACACAAGAGCACGATGTAGCTTTGTTGTATGTTTTGGTTCTGGTTGTGGATATGATGTGTAAATTATTACAATGTTATCGTTGTTGCTTTTGTTTTACGATGTAATACTTGCCATGCACGTCTGTGTCCATTGTGACATGTGCTTTGTGTTTGTTTCTTCTCTCTTTTTTTTTTCTTCTCTTTTTTCTCGCTCTTGTTCTTTTCTGTTTATTTTAGCAATACTCTGTTTAAACTATTAATTTTTTTCTCATGTAAGTTGTTTTTCAATTCAGCTATAATACTTGTTTTGCACATGAATTCATGCAGAGTTCACAAGTGGTATAACTGTTTGAATTAAGAAGCAAATCACAAGGTATTTGTTTGCTGTCTGCATTTATTTGCCTGCTCTTGTTAAATGTTACTGCTATGGTTTTGCAAAACAAAAAACAATACAAAAAAACTTATTTAAAAAAAGGTAAACCCTGACAAAACAAAATCTTGCATTTATTTTGTGACAGGACGCACAATCTGATCTGCCATGACAAAACAGTGTCTACTACTTGGGCAAAACCATGATACTAAGCAATGTGTGACCCTAAACCAGATTTTAACTGAATCCTGTTCCACAGGTCTGAATTTGTGTTGAAGGTGTACATGTATAAGAGCTTAACAAAACTTGAACATCGTTCAAATCATAACATTTTGAAACATCCAAATACTAACAGTGCAAGAATAAAAAAAAAGGAAAAATACCTGGGTCATTTTTCAAGAACATACAAATAGCAATAACAAAGTCAACATTTCTTACGTAGATAATTAACGTTAAATACACATTTAACAATTTTACAAAAAGAAACATGACTATTTTGAATCTCGTGCATTGTTGGGGAATTTTTGTTTTTGACAGCTCAGACTGCAAGTTACGCATTGTTTTGTCAGGGTGCTTATGTTAACCAGTACTCTTTGCTTGGTAAAGGACGTTTGTGACAATAACCAGTACTCTTTGCTTGGTAAAGTATGTTTGTGACAAACTATGATAAAAAACATTTATATGAAAGTATATATCTAGAGATTATTTATATTGTGTATTATGTGTGTGTGTGTATATATATCCCTCACCCTCTTTCTACCCCCTCTCCCCTCTGTCTATCCCTTCTTCTCCTCTCTGGGTGTGTGTCTCTCCCCCTCCCCCCCACCCCCCCACTTAACCCCTCTCTCTCCTCTCCCTTCTCACTTCCCCCCTCCTTTTGTCTATCCTTCTCTCTGTGTGTCTTCCCCCCCCCCCCCCCCACCTCCTGTCTCTGTCTCCTCTCCCCTATCTGTGTGTGTCTCTTGTGACCCTGCCCACCGCCCCCTCCCCCCCCCCCCCCCCCCCCCCCCCCCACGTCTCTGTGCAGTGATGTAAGATGACTGCACATCCACATGTGCCAGAATCATGCTGTGACAAACGGTGGGAAAATGTTTTTCAGCTCTCACAAGTATAAAACTTCACAAGCAAAGGGGCTTAATCCACAGCGCTCTTCCGACGGCATGTGCACATCTAACAAAGGGACACAACAACAGAGATGTTATTCACCTATGATAACTAGCACCTGGTTTGCAGGTTGATTCATGCGTCATGTACAAGACTGATAACATGTGGCTAGCAGGTTCATTGCAAGCTGGCTTGGCCTAGCATTGAGGCGGTAGGCTGGTAAGCAGAAGGACCTTGGTTCGATTCCGACTTTCGCTCTCCTTTCCCTTCAAAAATTGTTATTTGTGGGCACCGTCTTCTGACATTGCCCTTCATATCTAATGAAACATTAAAATGTATCTAATTCACTACTTAAGAAGACTGTGTATAAACAAATTGAAAAATCTGCGATACCTTCTTCAAGATATTTAGCAAGAGTAATATACAAGTTACGTCTGAATTCATGGAACATTAAATACTCACAGAATGTGACATGCGTTTGTAAAAATATCTGTTAAATACATGCTGCTTGAATGTCATATTACCACAGAGTTATTTCAGAAAAATGGTTATGACTTAAATGCTTACAAAAAAATAAGAGATATTTTGTATACTACTGATGTTATCACTAATATTGTCAAATCAGTTTTTCATAGTCCTGTGGGGAAATTCGTATCTTTTTGTGTGTGGTATTTTTGGGGTCTAATATCACCTTGATGTGAACAAACATGAAGTACTGATTTTTTTGATTTTTTTAAATGGCTCTCATCACTGCTCATCTTAATGCAGGAGTCATTGTGGTGGTGACGGTGTAGCGTTAGGTATTATCTCCCTTTCCCCCACCTCCTGGGATCTCAGTCCCCTCCAGTGCCCCTTCAGAGACAGTCAACTCAGCGTTAAACTTGTCAAAACCACCAAGTCAATCTCGTCTCTATCCTGTGATGGGTGTCTTAATTATGTGTGGCCTTTGAGGTAGACAAGACTCTTTTAACATGCTGCACCTACAGACATTGAATAATATAGACATACATTGAATGTCCATGGATGCATCTCTCTCATACCAGAGAGATGTATGAATAATAGAAACATAAATTCAGTGTCTGTGGTTTCATCTTTCTCATACCAGAGACGTGTACTATAATGACTTATAAGTTGATGAGTGTGCATGTGTATAGTCTAGGGTTTTGCT
>OY757557.1:1056502-1074002 GCA_963584105.1 Alviniconcha strummeri
TGCTGCTTGTGAGACTTGCAGCTAAGGTTCACTGGTGGTAGTGAGTGAGTGGTAGGTTTCCTTCCTTCCTACCTTCCTTCCTTTGCATGCAACAGTACTCACCTAATCCAACGGTCCCTAATGCTACAAGATTACTGCCATTGATAGAGACCCGGCCAAGCCTGGCGCAATTTACTCTGCTCTTTAGCCTACAGCTTGAGGTGGCCTGGCCTGTAAGTGCATTGTTTTGTCTGGGTGTTGTTGTGTGTGTGTGTGTGTGTGTGCTAGCTGATCTTGAAGCGGACCCGAGCTGAACACTCCAGGGCCCTGTATCATTGATTTTGGGTTTCCATGGAGTAGTATTTGGTCTTTGTTCTTCGCCTTGCGTGCGTGACGACTTGCCTTTGATGGAAAGCTAACTGCTCTGAGTCCACGGGGCGCTCCTCCACTTACAGCAAAATGGGTACATGCAGAAAATTATTGGAATAGATTTTTTTTAATTTTGCGAATTGTTTCATATTCATGAACACGATTTTAAGGTCCCAGCTTCCTGCTTGACAATGGAAATGGAAATAGTCTCACATGCTCTCCACTCAGTTGTCTCAGGAGGTGACAAGGAGACACAAATGTGACCATTCTCACAGATTC
The DNA here is from genome assembly GCA_963584105.1 of Alviniconcha strummeri. NCBI lineage: Eukaryota > Metazoa > Mollusca > Gastropoda > Provannidae > Alviniconcha > Alviniconcha strummeri. The sequence continues at coordinate 1,057,130 of OY757557.1, forward strand.
AGTGATCAGATTGCTAAAAAAGAAGAAGAAGAAGTTAAAACTGGAATGGGAAACCCAGACTAGCAGTTGTGTCAGTGTGTGACATCCACCTTCAAAGATACCTGTGGATGTACTGATTCCTGGACATGCCAGAGTCAAGGCAAGTGACTGGAAAAAGTAACCACCACAAGTAGCTTGCATCTCAGAAGATTAGAAGTGTTGAGGAGCTTGAGATACTACCTGCAGGCACAGAGCCAAGGGCATGGTGCATCCTTGATTACCTGGAGGAGAAGAGAGGTGTAGAAACAGGAAGTGCTAAATGATCTTTCGTGACAGAATGAGAAAGGGCCATCATCGATGAGACAGAGCATGAAAGGGCCATAGTCAATGACATGAACATTGGAACTGTTTCACAGGCAATGCTTAGAAACCTGCTGAGAGATGGGGTGGAGCGCAGACTCCATATTATGGGATCCAAAACACAACACGCACATTTTCAGGGTAATCTCCTTTATCAAGCTACAAAACAACTCTTAAACAACAATTAACTGTGAAAAGAATTGTGAAAAATGAGAAGAAAAAGGTTCCTCTTTCAGACTTTTCACCCATGTTATGGGCTGTCTAGAATACACAGATCTATAATCTTGAATGGAACATAAAAAGATTTTATTGATTGACATTTTGGTTTGCGGAAGCATGAGTCTGACAGTTGTTCAGATGTTGTAATTTATTCATTAGTGCTGTAATTGATTTTTTAACTTATGTGCCTCTGTTGCTAGGACTGTTCTTTCTGTTAGAAGCTGATATGTAACTGTAAGTGAATCTTATTTTATCTCAGTTAGAATCTTTATCATAAACAAATTTTGGCAGACTTTTACAGATTTACAAGCGGTCATTTTTTTGCGCCAAACAATTTTTTGTCAATCTGTAAAAGTCTGCCAAAATTTGTTTATGATACAAGTGAAGAAGTACATGTTTTAAACCTCTCCCTCTCACTGTCTCTCTCAGATCAGTAATTATGACAACATCACTAGACCATTCAATTAGTTATTTGCTTTTTCAACCCCCACCCCCTCCTCCCATTTTGTTGTTGTTGTTTTTGTTTTGTTTTGTTATTTGTTTTGTTTGCTTGTTAGTTTTTTGTTGTCATTTTGGCCTTTGTTTTGTTGCCTCTGATGTTTTGACAACAATTTGCCATCTTGCCATAGTAAATGTCTGTGTGATTATCATTTTATCTATAGGTAACACTCAAATATGCATACTGCTTTTGTGTTTCCTGTACTTATTTGTTGAGCTTATGATTACGATGAATGAATAACATTTTGTTTAAACCAACTGTAAGTGAGTTGTAAGATGAAACACAAAATCTGTGCACTGTGTGTAATTGCACTGGCAAACCATATTTCTCGCAAAACAATCACTTTGGTTTTCACATTTTCTCAAGTTTGTTTCAACAGAAGCATCCCATAACTGGCAGTAACTAATGAAGCTCATCTTTCCTCACAAGTGTTGCGTTCAATTTTAAATGATCCTCACTAGTGTTGTGTTCAATTTTAAATGATCTTCACTAAAGCTGCATTCGATTTTTAAATGATTCTCACTAGTGTTCTGTTAGATTTTAAATGATTCTCACTAGTGTTCTGTTAGATTTTAAATGATCCTCACTAGTGCTGCATTCAATTTTAAATGATCCTCACTAGTGTTGTGTTCAGTTTTAAATGATCCTCTCTAGTGTTTTGTTCAATTTCAAATGATCCTCACTAGTGTTGCATTCAATTTTAAATGATCCCCACTAGTGTTGCACTCCATTTTAAATGATCCCCACTAGTGTTGCACTCCATTTTAAATGATCCACACTAGTGTTGCATTCAATTTGAAATGATCCTCACTAGTGTGGCATTGATTTTATAATCATCCTCACTAGTGTTGCATTCAATTTTAAATGATTCTCACTAGTGTTGCATTCAATTTTAAATGGTCCTCACTAGTGTTGCATTCAATTTTAAGTGATCCTCACTTGTGTTGCATTCAATTTTAAATGATCCTCGCTAGTGTTGCATTCAATTTTAAGTGATCCTCGCTAGTGTTGTATCGATTCAATTTTAAATGATCCTCACTAGTGTTGTATTTGATTTTAAATGACTAACCCATAGATAAGATCTGAGGAGCAGTCACTTGTGTGATCAAAGAATTACCAAGGAGGGCTTGATCTGGAAATGGAATTTTGTGTGTGTGTATGGGGAGGGGGGGGGGGTATTACAGGAGGATGGAGGGGTATTAGGTGGTGAGGGGAGGGTGTATTATTGGGGAGGGGGAAAGGGGTATTTCGGGAAGGGGGGGGGGGCTAAGGCAGGGGATCAGGAGGTTCAGTAATTGAGAGTTTCTGTAATCCAAGATGTCATCAGAGTGTCAACAGGCTATAACCAATGGTACCTGTCACCATTGTGTACTGGCTGCCATGCCACTGTGACTGTGTGTGTGTGTGTGTGTATGTGTGTGTGTGTGTGTGTGTGTGTGTGTGTGTGTGTGTGTGTGTGTGGATGGGTGGGTGGCTGTGTGTGTGTGTGTGTGGTTGTGTGTGTGTGTGTGTGTGTGTGTGTGTGTGTGTGTGTGTGTGTGTGTATGTGTGGATGCATGGGTGGCTGTGTGTGTGTGTGTGTGTGTGTGTGTGTGTGTGTGTGTGTGTGTGTGTGTGTGTGTGTGTGTGTGTGGATGGTTGGTGGGTGGCTCTGTGTTGTTGTTGTTGTTGTGTGTGTGTAGAGGGTTGGGTGGTTGGGTGGCTCTCTGTGTGTGTGCATGTGTGTGTGTGTGTGTGTGTGTGTGTGTGTGTGTGTGTGTGTGTGTGTGTGTGTGTGTGTGTGTGTGTGTTCATGTGTGTGTGTGTATATGTATGTGTGTGCGTGGATGTGTGTGTGTGTGTGTTTGGATGGGTGGGTGGGTAGGTGGGTCTTTGTGTGGGTGGGTGGGTCACAGTGTGTGTGTGTGTGTGTGTGTGTGTGTGTGTGTGTGTGTGTGTGTGTGTGTGTGCACGTGTGCATGCATGCGCACAGGCATGAACTCACCCTCATAGACTTTTGACACCCGCCCCTCTATGAGTCTGAAGATTGACCCTTGAGTTTCAGGTGCCTTCTTTGTGCTGCCTGAGACAGGCTCAGTCAGTAGGGAACCTAGCTGACATTGCCCCCTCACTGTAGCCTTTTCTGTCTCCTTTTCTATAGGGCAGTGTTAATCTTTGCAAATCTCTCCATATATATTGCATATCAAGTGCTGTACCCCTGTGAATATCACACAAGTCCTTTGCCAGCCCAGAGACTTTTGATCACTTTAGTGGTTTGGCTGTCTGAATATTTTACTGTGTTTGAGTTTATGGATTTTTTTTCCATCCCATCTGTTTCTTCACTTAGTGTATTTAATAATTGTTGTGTCCCCCCCCCCTCCCCCCGCCCCCCCCCCCTCCCCCCGCAACTCCCCTAATTTTGTTGTTGTTGATATGATGCAAGAATTTGCATATTTATTAAATACACAGGGGATACTGCGTACAGACATCTGCAGGTTCTCAATCAACAGTATTGGAACACTACTGGGTGTTTTTTTGTGTGGGTTTTTTCTTTATGTATATAATATGAATCAGCATTTCATGGTGGTGACTTTGTCACAACTTTACACCCTTTACACATGCACACACACACACACACACACACACACACACACACACACACACACACACACACACACACACACACACGCACACACACACACACACGCATGCATCTGATGCATACACACACACAGGCAGGTGACAAACATGGAAACAGTATGATGTCATTGAGGGCCTATAGACATAATAATATGTATATGATATTTCAGTGTGTACATGTGTCTTTGTGTGTGTGTGTGTGTGTGTGTGTGTGTGTGTGTGTGTGTGTGTGTGTGTGTGTGTGCGTGTGTGTGTGTGTGTATGTGAGTGAGTTTACAGTATATAATGTGTACATATGTGCGTGAACTCAGATAAAATTGGCACACTGGTAATGTGTTAAGCTAGGCACTGCTGTTTTACTGACCGGTTTCTGTGCAAGGCAAAGTTTGGCATATATATTATATACAAGATGAGCAAACTTCGGCATTCAAGTAACAAAATCCATCATTTGTCAACATGCAGGCTGGCCTATGGGGACTGCGATGATCCCTCAGTCAGCACGGCGCGCCATCTCCTCTCCTGATTGTGACCTACCATGAGCAGCCGAGAGGCGTCCTCTACCTATCGAGCAAAGCCTGGCGGCACCATTCACACAGAGACTGACAATCCTGCACTTTTAGCACTTCTGCGAGAAAACTCCACAGCCAGTCACCGTTCACAAGCACCCACCTCTCCTTCTGCACCTGCCAACACTGCCGGCACCGAAGTTGACTCTCCATCGCACCCTCACGAGCACGCACCGCACGATGGGAAGGAGCCGGTGAAGGTTTCCACGGACGCAGACGAGTCACAGAACACGGATTCTGCACCACAGCCGAGAGAGGCCACGCGAACCCCTCAGACCCCAAAAGCATCAGCGAAGTCAGCAGTGTCTGCCGCAAGGTCTGTGTCCCAGACAGTCAACAGGAAAGAGGTCTCTAACCCACACCTAACTGGGGAGAGGAGCACCAACCAAAGTTCGGCCGTGACTCCAGTCAGCCGCATCGTTCCAAGCGAAATTGACTCAGCCAGCTCGGAGCTCGCCCTTCTAGCAACCGCTGAATCGAGAAAATCGTTCGTTCTGTCGGCGGCGACATCCGAGGCTGATTTTGGTGAGGAAGCAGATGACGAGGGGGATGACACCGAGGATGCAGGAAGCGGTGTAGGTGAAGACAAAACACCTGTCGCCAGCCCCAGTCAGTTCGATGAGCAGCACGGTGGTCGGGCTGATCAGCGAAACGCAGAAAGAGGGCCAGCTCCGACCCACCCCTCTCCCGCACCTGGTGTTCCTTCTGCTGCTCCTGCCCTACCTCCTGGTGGCCGAGCTAGTGCTTCCTCCATTGCTAATTCATCAGTTCTTCGCAGTTCAGCGGTACCTTCCCCTGACCTGAACAACCCGGAACACCAACGGTTCGTGACGCCCTATGCCTCACGTCGCTTGAAGGACAGACCTGTGGGACGGAACTCTGCTGTGAGCTTTGCACTGACGGACGTTCAGGGGGTGAAGACGAATCTGAACTTTCCCCAGGAGCAGAGCTGGAGTGCCACGCAGGCCGCCCGACTCAGAGCCGGAGCCGGAGGCAGCGCCAAGGTGGAGGATCCTTCGTCTGAGAAAACTGAACCTGATTCTGGCACGCCAACTCCTCGCAACGACGGAGACTTCGCCCAAGGTGGTGAGCCTGACCCTGTGGATTCTCTAGACTTTCCGACAGACAGGCCTGCAGCAGAGACCGGCACTGCGAGAGACACGACACCTGTAGGCGAGAGAAATACAAGAAGATCCGCCAGCCCACCTCCCATCGAAGGTGGGAGAGTCGACGGGCCTGCTCCCCAGCCACGCAGTCAATCAACTCTCGACGCTAACGGCTCATCGAAGACAGCAGATTCGAGCCCTCCCAGAGACAGTCTCAATCCTACCCCTCAGGGCGGATCAAAGCCCAGCAGCGCACTGGTGACCCCACAGCAGAGGCAGGAAACAGGGTCAGTCGCGCCATCTGCTGAAGGCAGCTCTATTCCCAACAGCGCCCGTGCAACACCCGCTTCCATTCTGAAGAAGCAGAAGGACCCAGCCCCGCCGATTGACCGAGTGTACGTGGAGTCCCCCACTTTCACACGGGAGGAAGAGGACGAGTATAGGTGAGAATCTTGAAAGGGTCTTAGTGGAGAGGGACTGTGGCCTGGGGAACTGGTCCTGAAGGTCTAGGGACAGCTTACTGTGGACAGTTTTTAGTGGTGAGGGACTGTGGCCTACTGTGGACAGTTTTTAGTGGTGAGGGACTGTGGCTTACTGTGGACAGTTTTTAGTGGTGAGGGACTGTGGCTTGCTGTGGACAGTTTAAAGTGGTGAGGGACTGTGGTTTACTGTGGACAGTTTTTAGTGGTGATCGAGGGACTGTGGCTTACTGTGGACAGTTTTTAGTGGTGATCGAGGTACTGTGGCTTACTGTGGACAGTTTTCAGTAGTGAGGGACTGTGGCTTACTGTGGACAGTTTTTAGTGGTGAGGGACTGTGGCTTACTGTGGACAGTTTTTAGTGGTGAGGGACTGTGGCTTACTGTGGACAGTTTTTAGTGGTGATCGAGGTACTGTGGCTTACTGTGGACAGTTTTTAGTGGTGAGGGACTGTGGCTTACTGTGGACAGTTTTCAGTGGTGAGGGACTGTGGCTTACTGTGGACAGTTTTTAGTGGTGATCGAGGTACTGTGGCTTACTGTGGACAGTTTTTAGTGGTGAGGGACTGTGGCTTACTGTGGACAGTTTTCAGTGGTGAGGGACTGTGGCTTACTGTGGACAGTTTTCAGTGGTGAGGGACTGTGGCTTACTGTGGACAGTTTTTAGTGGTGAGGGACTGTGGCTCACTGTGGACATATTTTAGTGGTGATTGAGAGACTGTGGCTTACTGTGGACAGTTTTCAGTGGTGATTGAGGGACTGTGGCTTACTGTGCGCAGTTTTTAGTGATGAGGGACTGTGTGCCTGAGAAACTGGTCCTGAAGGTCTAGGGACAGCTTACTGTGGGCAGTTTTTAGTGGTGAGGGACTGTGGCCTGAGGAACTGGTCCTGAAGGTCTAGGAACAGCAGGAACAGCTTTTTGTGGACAGGTTTTAGCAGTGAGGGACTGTGGCCCGAGGTACTGGCCCTGAAGATCTAGGGACAGCTTACTGTGGACAGTTTTTAGTGGTGAGGGACTGTAGACTGAAAAACTGGCCCTGAAGGTCTAGTAACAGCAGGAACAGCTTACTGTGGGCAGTGTTTAGTGGTGAGGAACCGTGGCCCTCATGGGGAACTGGTCCTGAAGGTCTAGGAACAGCAGGAACAGCTTACTGTGGTCAGTTTTTAGTGGTGAGGGACTATGGCTTATTGTGGACAGTTTTTAGTGGTGAGGGACTGTGGCTTACTGTGGACAGTTTTCAGTGGTGATCGAGGGACTGTGGCTTACTGTGGACAGTTTTTAGTGGTGATCAAGGGACTGTGGCTTACTGTGGGCAGTTTTTAGTGGTGATCGAGGGACTGTGGCTTACTGTGGGCAGTTTTTAGTGGTGAGGGACTGTGTGCCTGAGAAACTGGTCCTGAAGGTCTAGGGACAGCTTACTGTGGGCAGTTTTTAGTGGTGAGAGACTGTGGCCTGAGGAACTGGTCCTGAAGGTCTAGGAACAGCAGGAACAGCTTTCTGTGGACAGGTTTTAGCAGTGAGGGACTGTGGCCTGAGGTACTGGCCCTGAAGATCTAGGGACAGCTTACTGTGAACAGTTGTTAGTGGTGAGGGACTGTAGACTGAAAAACTGGCCCTGAAGGTCTAGGAACAGCAGGGACAGCTTACTGTGGACAGTTTTTAGTGGTGAGGAACAGTTGCCCCTGGTGAGGAACTGGTCCTGAAGGTCTAGGAACAACAGAAACAGCTTACTGTGGGCAGGTTTTAGTGGTGAGAGACTGCGACCTTAAATGGAATAAAGAAAATTTGATGTGAATGACAACTGGCCTCAAGCAAAGGATTTACTTAGGCGCTGGACTTTAAAGACTGGCTAGTGACGTAGTGACGTATTTCAAAGATTTGGGTGTGAGTCGATTTGGCCTAGTGGTATTAAGGCATTAGGCTGGTAAGCAGAGGGATGTTGGTTCAAATCAGCTTCAGCTCTCCTTTCACTTCAAAAGTTGTGGTCTGTGGATACTATCTTAATTGTGACTTTGTCCCTCACAATTACGAAACATTGAAATGGCTTTCATCACTGCCCACCTTAATGCAGAAGTCATTCTGGTGGTGACAATGTAGGGATAGGTATATAATCTCCCGGTTTTTCCACCTCCATACCCCTTTTGCCCCTTCTCCCTGTCCCTAATAAGCCTTATGGTTTCTGTGGACATTAAGCACCATGTTTACTTACTTACTTACAAAGGTTTGGGCAGTGGACTTGAAGGACTGTGACCTTAGGCACTCAGACTTCAAAGCCTATGGCCTTAGGCACTGGGCTTGAAGCACTTAGGCACTAGGCATGAAACTCTGTGACCGTAGGCACTCAGACTTCAAAGCCTATGGCCTTAGGCACTGGGCTTGAAGCACTTAGTCTTAGACACTAGGCAGGAAGGACTTTGACTTTAGACACTGAAAAGTGACGGACTTACACACAGGATCTGAAGGATTTAGGCACTGGACTTGAAGGACTTAGGCATTGAACTTGAAGGACTAGACACTGGACTTGAAGGACTGTGATTTAGGCACTGACTTTTAGAGTAGATCTGGGGAAATGTATGTTCAGCAATGGGATGAAACACAAGGAAACAATAGTACACAAAGGCTTTCACAAAACATTGTCCTCTTTGGGTGTAAGAAGAGAGACAGCAAGGAGGTGATGTAAAAAAAATAAAAAATTAAGAATGAATATATACATTAAATTTTTTCTTCATTTTGATGTCGTTTTTAATGTAACATTTCCCTCATTTTGATGACATTGTTTTTTATTTAATGTATGTATTCATTCTTAATTTTTATTTTATTTTTTACATCAGCTCCTTGTCTGTCTTCTTCTTTGCTTCCTTCTTCTTTTGTTGTCTGTTTGTCTTCTTACACCCGGAGAAGCCAATTTTTGTCGAAAGCTCTTGTGCATTACTGTTTCCTTGTGTTTCATCGCACTGATGAGTACATTTCCCCAGATCTGTTGTGTTTTGTCAACCTCACCAGCAGTTGTTCACTCATTCCACTGACTTAGTCTATGGCCTTAGGCACTGAACTTCAGAGACTGTGACTTTAGGCACTGAAGGACTTAGGCACTGGACTTGAAGGATTTGGGCACAGGACTTGAAGAACTTGGGCATTGGACTTGAAGGACTTGGAGGTGGCTTGAAGGACTAAGGCACTGGAGTTGAAGGATTTGGGCACTGCACTTGAAGACCTTGGGCGTTGGACTTCAAGGACTTGGGTGTTACTTGAAGGACTTAAGGCACTGGACTTAAAGGATTTGGGCACTGGACTTGAAGAACTTAGGCACTAGACTTGAAAGACTTAGGCATGACTTGAAGAACTTAGGCATTGGGTTTGAAGGATTGTGACTTTAGGCACTGGATTTGAAGAATTTTACCTTTTGAGAAGTGAACACCTTGGACACTGGCCTTGAATTACTGTGGCCCGAGGCACTAGACTTAGGATTTAATGCTTGTTGACCAGTTCAAATTAAACTTTGGGGCTCTAGCCTGCTCCATCAACCAAGTAAACATGCCATATCCCATTCACATCCGATCCAGATCAGCTCAGAAATGTTGGCCACAAGTTGGCCCAATGATTCTTGCATAATGGCTTGCTTCCAGACCAGATCCATTTGGCCAAAACCTGATGCAGTCAGTCAGAACCAAATCAGATCTAGGCTTGTTTTGCGCAGTCAGATCCAGGCTGTCTGTGGGAGAAGGCATCCTAAGTGTAAAAGTGGGAAACTGGTAGTGGGCCAGTTGCATTCTGCCAGAACTGGTCCCAGTGATTCTTACACACTGACTTGCTTCTGGATCAGATGCATTTGGCCAAAACCTAGCAAGGCCATCCAGGTCAAATCCAGGCCAGTTTTGCACAATATGATCCAGGCTTTCTTTGGAAAAACAAAACCGAATCATACATGGGATGTCAGATCTGGCATATATATGATCCAGCTGCATGCATTCTGGCTGTGCTGGCCCTAATGGCTAATTTTTGGCTGCAATGAAAATGCTTCCAAATTGGATCTGGCATATTTACTGCAAACAAAATGAGTATGCATGCATGCACACACACACACACACACACACACACACACACACACACACACACACACACACACACACACACACACACACACACACACACACACATATGCACACACGCACACATGCATATATGCACACACACACACATGCACGCACGCACGCACACACACACACACACACACATATGCACGCACGCGCGCGCGCACACACACACACACACACACACACACACACACACACACAGAGGCACACAAATGCACATACACACACACACACACACACACACACACACACACACACACACACACACACACACACACACACACACACACACACACAGCAGTCTGACAGTGCTTTATTAATGTGTAACAGTGCATATGTGTGTGTGCACGTGTGCATTCATGTGCATGTATGTGTGTGTGCATGTGTGTGTGTGCACACACATGTGTGTTGTGTGCGTGCGTGTGTGTGTGTGTGTGAGAGAGAGAGAGAGAGAGACAGAGACAGAGGGAGGAAGGGGAGAGAAAGTTGTTTTCAACATACTAACTTGAACCATCATCATTTCCACATCTACACTTGTCTGTGCACCATGACCTGTTTCCTCTCATTCACGCCTCTTGTCCGTGCAGGTTTGTGAGTTCCCGCCTGGACAACAATGAGGAGGACCTCTCCTCCGAGCACCCCACATTCCGTGGTCTGGACCAGCAAGCCGTGAACACCATGGAAGGAGGAGCAGCAGTGGGAATCCGAGCTACACGAAAACCCTTTAAGCAGGTGCGCTACCAGGACGACGAGGATCGCTACGAGGACAGGGAAGAGATTCTGCAATACAGCGGAACGACACAGCAGCAGCAGCAGCAGGAGCAGAGCAGACCAGTTCCGAAACAGAGGCAGTACGTGTTGAAGTCCAAATCCGGCTCTGCCCAGGCGGCAAACCACAAGCCCCAGCAGCCAGTAAAGGGTCTGTTGCTGCCATCCGGGCCATCCTACGACCCGGCGGATGAGGAGGACTTGAAGAGGGAGACGTCATACCAGCGTGAACTGAAGGACAGGCTGAGCAGCATCCAGCGCTCCGCCGAAGACACGGTCATCCCTCGCTTGCCTCTGTGGCAGGACAGCGAAGACCAGTACCGGGACTCCTTGGACATCCCCGAGGACGTGGAGCTGGACAGCGAGCGCCTCCAGCAGCACCGCAACTCCGTAGACCTGTACGAGCAGCAGAGGCTGCACAAAGCCATGCAGAACACCCAGTGGGGGGATCCCCCGCCCCCACCCCCGGGGCCACCCCAGCACGCAGGGTTCCCTCTCCACCCGCCCCAGAGGCAGGCCTACGGGAACTCCCTCAGGCAAGGCTATGCAGAGCCGCAGAGAGGCTTTGGAGATCCGCAGAGGCAAGGATACGCAGACCCTCAGAGACTGGGTTATGCTGATCCTCAAGGGCAGAGGTACGGTGAGGCTCAGAGGGGGTACGGCAGCCCCGAAAGGCAGGGATACGGTGAGCCCCAAAGGGGATATGCTGAGCCCCCACGGGGATATGGGGAGCCCCCGAGGCAGGGATATGCAGAGCCTCAGAGACAGGGGTACGGTGAGCCTCAGAGGGGGTACGGGGGCCCCGAGCGGCAGCACGGGTACGCCAACCCACAAAGGGGGTACGGCGAGCCTCAGAGACAGGGGTACGGCGATCCCAACGACCAGGGGGGCTATTTCGACATGTACCAGCAAGAGCAGCTGGCCGAGACGCCTCGGGGGCAGAACGGATACGCCCCTGGCCCCGGCCAGCCGCAGCTGGTGAGAGGGGATCCCCGCTTCAGTCAGCCCCCGCGGCAGCAGGCCCCGCCCCATCCACCGCAAGGGGGCTACTACGCCCAGGAAACCCAACCTCCCCCTCAGGGTTTCCACCCCAACCCCCAGCAGTACGCGCCTGAGGGGGATCCCTGGGTCCAAGGTCAAGGTCACTACTTGGAGAGAGGCGGGCCTGTGGGCTATGCCCCCAACGCAGAACCGCAGGACGGTTTCTACCTGACGGAACCACGCAGTTATCCTCAAGGACCGGGACCGGCGTACGGGCAGGTCGAGGAGGTGGATGGCGGAAATCGGACGTACTATGCGCAGAACGAGGTGGGGTACCCAGAAGGTGAGGAAAACGATCGCTACCAGCTGGAGGACAATTCCCAGAAGTCCACAGCCCGGGAAAACTACTCGCCACCCAAGCCGGACTATGACTACGTGTCGCATAACAAGGCTGATTACGGACGCCCGCCCAAGCGCACGTACAAGAAGCTTCACGAAGTGAAGAAAGAGGAGGAGGAAAAACTAAGCCACATCTTCATTCATCCCAAGGTCAAGGGCAAAAGCCAGAAGGGGAGTCGAGATGCGTCTCCCACACGCCACCCAGCAATTGAAGAGAACCCAGAGGAGGATGGACCTGAGGAATTGTGGGCCCAACGCTCGGCATCTTTGGCGCGTGCAAAGAACTCAAAGAAGGTAAGATATATTATATCTTTAATACCAAGGCTATTGGGTGTAAATTTGTCACTGGAGTAAAACGTGTTTGTCTGTGCTGAGACACACCAGGCAAGTTTTTAAAGGATATTCAGACATGTTTTTGTACACCGACACATCAGGCAAATATTTTCACTACTTCAGATGTGTTTGTGCACTGACGCACCAGAGCTCAGGAGCTGTGTGAAAGTCAAGGTTGATGTCCTGGGCTCCCGTCCCTAATAAACCTATGGTTTCTGTGGATGTAAAGCAACACTTCAACCAACCAACAACTGACACACCAGGCAAATCTTTTAAGGATGTTCACTATTTGCATCACTAATTCAGATGTGTTTGTCCAGGGTTTGTCCCTAATATGTCAGCCCGACATCCGAGGACATGAAGCCCCACATCATCATGTGTTTGTCCACAGATGCACCAGGCAAATTTTTAAAGGATATTTAAACACAATGCAAAGGCCTAGAGACTTAATCTGACCCAAGAAAGTGAGTGAGTAAACATGGTGCTTAATGTCCACAGAAACCATAAGGCTTATTGGGGATTGGGGGTGTGGGGGAGATTATATACCTATCACTACACCTGCATTAAGATGGGCAATGATAAGAGCCATTTTAGTGTTTCATTAATTGTAAGGGACAGTGTCACAAAACAGTGTCCGCAGACCATAATGTTTAAAGAGAAAGGAGAGCTGAAATGGAACTGTACTGAAGTCCTTCTGCTTACTAGCCTAATGCCTTACCGCTAGGCCAATCCAGCTCACTCTGAAGAAATAACCTTCTAACTTCTAAGAGTGAAGGATTAGTGCAAGCTGAGTGACTTGAAATGACATACAGTTTGTTCACTCCCAGGCCTTTTTTCCCTCTTTTTTTTTTTTTTCTCTCTCTCTTCTTTTTGGTCCAGTCTAAATCACAAACAACCCATGCCCAAATAATAATAATAAGGGGGAATTTATGGAGCACATTCAGAGACTAGCGCTGTATCACTTTTAGAAAGAAAAACAGGCAATGCCTAAATACTCGCATGCAAGTCAGTGGCATGTATATATAGATAGATAGATAGATAGATAGATAGATAGATAGGTAGATTGCTGCTGCTTGTATCTACTGAAATCTATATAGATTGCTGCTGATTTTATCTACTGAAATCTAGGGCAAGGAAGGAAGACTGTTGAAGCAAGCACAGCTAGTCCTTTCTAGATTTATTCCTGTAGCTGGCTTGTCGAACCTTTTGATTTTGCTTTATGCCACAGGATGAAAAGAAAATGCATGTAATGTGGTATTCAGGAATGCCTATGCTACCATGAAACTTGCATTAATGGGATCCCTGTTTGTTATGTTTGTGCTCATGCATTTATTGATTTAGGCTAGGTGCAATGAAAGTGTTCATTAAAGATATATTATCAATAATTATCACTATTTTGTATTCACTGCCAGTGAGGGGAGGGTAAAAATTACCACAGACACAGAAATGAGTCTCTGATCCCCTCTGCAGAGACCCCAGATCTCCCAGAGGTTCACCATTTTTAGGCCTCAGTCAAGCAGGTCAGAGTTCAGCTTAATTTGCATGCTTCACCTGACATCCAGGGACTTTGTGTATGCCTGATTTCTTCCTTCCAACTCCTGGTTCATTCAAATTCAAAAATTTTATGTCCTCTTCAAATATAAAATGCCCAAGGATTTAAATTATAATAGTTTATTTTTATTTTTGTAATGATGGATATAACATCACTGCCTGATCATTAAGACATCAACTCTGCAGTGTTGGGTGGGAAGCAGATTAAAAGACAGTTGATCTAATTAAAAAGCCAGTATGGTGTAAATATAAGAGAGATAATGAAAGTGTGAGGATGAAAGGGGAAGAACTAGCTCTAACTGCACCAGAGAGTAACACACTCTTTCTACTGAACTAGATCTAGTATATATATAATATATGAAATAGACATTAATAATGGACATTTCTATGGCGCAAGATCTAGGGCACAATGTGTACAAAAAGCTGCAGAAAAATGTATAAACACATACAATGGACAATTTGTTTTTAACAAATCAGGTTGTGGTAGAGTTTAAAACTGGTGTTTCACTGATCATTGTGAAAAAGTGAATTGGACTTCTGCTGGTGGTTTTGATGACTTAACTGTGACTGGATGACTTTCCTCTTTAGACAGGCCCTTTCACAAACCTAGGCTGACCATTCCTGTGACAGTAGCTTATGTGTATGTCAATGTGTGTGTGTGTGTATATATATATATATTATTATATATATATATTTACATGGTGTATACTAGTGAATTGAGTTTTTTTTTTTTTTTTCCAGAAAGATTTGCTCTCTATAAGAGCTAGATATGTACACACACACACACACACACACACACACACACACACACACACACACACACACACACACACACACACACACACACTCACACTGGGTGGCCCTCACAAAGTGTTCAGCTGGCAAACACTACCACAATCATAGTTCATTACAGTTCAGTCCAGTTCTATTCACTCAGAAAAGCCGATATGCACTCCATCCCATCTCTCAGAAATGTCCCCAATGTCACCTTTAAAATGGTTTCAGTGTTTGTCTGATTGATAATGGCCCTCTCCTGTCCTTTCAAGGAAGACCATCTAGCGCTTCCTCTCTCCACACCTCTCTCCTCCAGGTGATTGATGGTGCAATGCCCTTGGCTTTGTGCCTGCTTGCAGTGTTTCAAGCTCCTCAACATTTGAGATCTTCTGAGAAGCCAGCCACCTGTGGGGGTTGCTTTGCCCACCAGTCTATCTGCTTGGTCATTTCCCTTCATGTCAGCATGTCCACCAACAACAAGAAGTCATCCAAGGCATGAATGTTTTTTGTTGCAGGGGGCGCAAGGGAAGAAGAAGCCGAGCTCCAACACCTCCATGCTGGCCAGCAACGCTCGTCGCATGTACCACAGTGACAGCTCCATCCCCAACACTGCCCAGCCACCGCAAGCCCCACCACCTGCCAACCAAATGCAGCTGGTGCCGGCTCCACCACAGCCACTGCCGCAGGTCAGGGTCTTTTTCTTTCTGTCTTTCAATCTTTCTTTCTTTCTTTCCTTCATTTGAAAAAAAAAAATGGAACAAAAAGCAGAAACGAAACCACCTCATCTCCACAGCAACAGTCATAGGTGAGGGTGTTTTTTCTTTCTTTATTTCCTTCTCCACTTGTCATTATCTCTATGGCAACAACTGCAGGTGATTCTTTCTTTCTTTCTTTCTTTGCTTCTTTTCTTCTTTTGAGAAGAACCCCCAAAACAGCTACCAAAAACTCATTTTCTCGACAGCATGTGCCGATGGTGAGGGTGTTTCTTTCTTTCTTTCTTTCTCTCCTTCTTTCATTGTTTCTTTCTTTTGAAAAAACAAAAAACAAAAAACTCCTTTTCTCTGCAGCAAATGCCAAAGGTGAGCGTGCTTCTCTCTTTCTTTTATATCTTTCCTTCCTTCCTTCATTTGAAAAACAAAACAAGAAAACAAAAACAAAAACAAAATCCGCAGCAACTATCACAGGTCAGGGTCTTTCTTTCTTTCTTTCCTTCTTTAAAAACAAAACAGAATTTTAAAAATGTTCATTTTCTCTGCAGCAACTGCCACAGATCAGGGTGTTTCTTTCTTTCTTTTGAAAAAACAACAACAACAAAGACTCATTTTCTTTCTTTAACCCTTTTGCTGCCACAATGTCACTAGAAAACAACAAATAAAAGGTCAAAATTTGAAATCATGAAGCCTTTTTTTTCCTTCTTCTTCTCCACATCAGCATCTAAAAATTAATAAATGATTTCATCAAGACACACAGGATTGACAAGCAGATTTGTTACATGTAGGACCGAAAAATATACTGTTTGCAGGCATACATTCCAGCTCAGAACTTTCACAGTTGGAGCAAAAAAGGGGTTAAGTTGTTTTTTGTTGTTGCTTTTGAGGGTGGGTCGTAGAGGGGTCTGGGGTGCCAAACACTCAAGCAGCTAATTCAGCCAATGGGAACATCATTTAGATCCATGCTTAGAAAAAAAGCACCAAAAAAAAGCAAGTAACTGATTGAGGCAATACATCTGGAAGACATTCATGAGAGTGAGTTGTGGAGGAGCGGTGGGGGTGGCGGGTATGCCAGGGAGATCTTTGTCCATATTTAACTGAATGGAAGCAACGAAAACAGAACCTTTTAAACCTAGGTCTACCCTCATTTTTGCCCTACGTTATTGTAAGCTCATATTGTTAGGCTTTTTAAAATGTTATTTGGCCTTACATAATTGCGAGCACATAATTATTGTTGGGCTTTTTAATGTTTTCTTTTATTTGACCTTTACATAAATGCATGATCTAGTTCAATTTCACACCCTGTGCACTCACTGTGTATCCTGTGTGATACAGACCTGTGTAGTGTTGTTCTGCTTTTAAAGGGGCTCCCGGGTGAAGGTGGAAGGTGTTTTTGGTTGTTGGTTTGTTTGTATTGTGCGCTTCAGGCTCACATC
>OY757557.1:1081502-1082956 GCA_963584105.1 Alviniconcha strummeri
GTAACATAACGTGTTCACGAGCAGAGAACATGTCGCATACTAATAATTTATAAGTAGTGTTACTTACTCACAAGTAACAAGTGCATAAGTAACTTTCCTTTTTTTTTTTTTTTTTTTTTTTGCTTTGTTTTTGTATAACATTTCTGTGTTCATTTTCACTGATTTGGTTGATGTAAACAACTAGTTCAGTGTTGTAAACATCTAGTTCATTATGGATATAATTATGAACAATGTCAAAGTTATAACATGTTCACGAGCAGATATGTTCACTGGAAGACTGTGATCTGATTATTGAAACATTATTTTTCCACAGAGTTGTGCGTATTTGAAGTTTTATCTTTAACAGGTTGTTGCATGTATATAATTATAGTCACACTGACTTTTGATGAAGAACTACTGTTTGTGTAAGATGAGAAATATTCAGTATTACATGGACTGTGTTAATATTTGTTGTTGTTGTTGTTGTTGTATTATGTACACTCTGTGTACCAGTAAGGATGATTGTGCTTTACTGTTGATATGATGTGGCCCTTTCTTGTTCTTTTTATCTAGTATTGATTTTGTTTTCATCATAGCCAGATTTGCTGTAACGGATGACAACAGTATTGATTTGGGCTGGCTGCCACTGTTGGTTACATCGTTGATCGTAACCAGCTTGCCCCTCTTTTGTCTCTAGTGCAGTTGGTTACATCATAACCAGTCCCAGCTCCAGGAAGCATGTATTGCATGGCCAGCCCTCCTTCTGTCCCCACCAGTTGATTGTTGATAGTTTTGTAACCCCCTCCAACCTCCCGAAATGTACATACCCCCCTTAGACCATTCTTCTTTTGAGACCATCCGCTCTCTTTTTTTCTTTTTTTCTCTTTCTTTTTTTCTCTCTTTTTTTTTTTTCTTTTTTTTTTTTTTTTCTTGTGGGTTGGGGGTGGAGTGGGTTTCATTTCTCAGACAGATATGCTAATTGCTATGCTATGCTAACTGCTAAGCTGTGCTAACTACTATGCTATGCTATGCTATGGTTAACCAGAGGAACCCACGCTACAAATTGTCCACTTCCTCTCTCGTTCCACCATTTGAACTTCAGTAGGTTCACCCGGAGCCAGGTGAGATTTCTGTGTGTGCAGCTCTTCTCCTGCACACAAATAAATTACATGTACTCAACTGTATGCTGACTGCAGGGGTAGGGGTGGGTGGGGTGGGGGTGAGGGAGGGGGGGGTCAGGATCTTGCCACATCACACAGATTATTCCTATCATTGTAAAATGTGTACATAACCCTGGGATGGAGACGTGAGCATATTAACCAGCTTTACTTCAGTCTCAGCTTCATGAAGCAAGCAACTGTATACAGCTGTGCGATAGGGTGGGTCTGCTTTTTTAGATGCACATGATGTGAGTGCCAGTGTTTCTCAACCACACCAAACCTGTAACGGCCATTGCTCCAGAAAGAAAGATACAC
>OY757557.1:1090656-1105656 GCA_963584105.1 Alviniconcha strummeri
CGTCAAACCCAGAGCCAACCCTTACAACTCCTACGAGCTGGCCTCCAAGTTGTCTCCCATCGCCAAGCCGTCCCGATCCTCACACCACAGTCCGGAAGAGCCGTCCGTAGAAGTCCTTGACCTCGAGAAGCTGCACGAGCGGCACGAACGAGACAAACAAAGCGCAGAGATGATACGACAAAAAGCGCAGGGGGTCATGTCCTAGTATTTAATGCACTTCAAGGAGGGATTTAATCAGTTCACTTACCCCTCCCCCCCCCCCCCAACCCCCCAGTTGTGTCTGTCTCCGCCACAGTTGGTTACATCATAACCAGTTCCCCTGCTCTGTGCAGCAGCTGCTTGGTAGCCCCTCTCTCTGACTCTGCCACAGTTGGTTACACCATAGCCAGTTCCCCTGCTCCTTTTCTCTGACTCTGCCATAGTTGGTTACACCATAGCAAGTTCCCCTGCTCCTTGCAGCAGTTACATGGTAGCCCTTCTCTCTGTCTCTGCCATAGTTGGTTACGCCATAGCCAGTTCCCCTGCTCCTTGCAGCAGTTACATGGTAGCACTTTTCTCTGACTCTGCCATAGTTGGTTACACCATAGCCAGTTCCCCTGCTCCTTGCAGCAGTTACATGGTAGCCCTTCTCTCCGTCTTTGCCATAGTTGGTTATGCCATAGCCAGTTCCCCTGCTCCTTGCAGCAGTTACATGGTAGCACTTTTCTCTGACTCTGCCATAGTTGGTTACACCATAGCCAGTTCCCCTGCTCCTTGCAGCAGTTACATGGTAGCACTTTTCTCTGGCTCTGCCATAGTTGGTTACACCATAGCCAGTTCCCCTGCTCCTTGCAGCAGTTACATGGTAGCCCTTCTCTCCGTCTTTGCCATAGTTGGTTACACCATAGCCAGTTCCCCTGCTCCTTACAGCAGCTGCTTGGTAGCCTCTTTGTCTGTCTCTGCCACAGTTGGTTACACCATAGCCAGTCCCCTGCTCCTTGCAGCAGCTACTCAGCGAATAGTCCAAGAATTTAAAATAGTGAAAGCTATATACATATTATGATGGATTGTGTGGTGATTAAATCTTCAAGCGGATCCTCACACCCAGCAAGTATTCTCTTCCAGATGTTGGACATTTTTGTTTTTTGTTTACTTTGGAGATCAAAAATGAGAAATCAGCCTCCACTGAGCACATCATTCTGTGATATTTTATGTTGGTTATGTCAAGCCACACATTAATGGGGATATGTATTGATGGTTGTTGTTTCTTTTGTCAGATCTTATGTGACTTGCTCTCACAAAAGGGGAACACAACTGTCAGCATGATTAATTGTTGGATAGCTGGCAAGTGTAGAGCTTAGGGGTGTCTACTTTGTAGAGTGTGTTCTGTAATATTATTTCTGCCATCAATAAAAATTAAAATTTTTTTTTTTAATCATACCCCTATAAATGACTTTAAGGCACATTTCAAGTGACTAAAGCCTATTTTGATATCAGCAGCTTAAACATTTCGAAATGAAAGGTGCCAACTGATTAAATAAAGCTCGTGTGTCATCAGGGGAGATCACTGGTGAACATTTCGAGTCTCTGGAAGATTTAGAACAGAAGTGTGGTACTTTCTCTAACTGGGTTGTGCAGCTCAGCGTGCTAAATTCATAATAAGCAAATGCCACAGCTGATGGCCTGCAGCAGCAGTATCTGTGTTTGAGTTTGTTCATGTGGTGAATGTGGGGGTCGACATTCAGGGCGACACTCAGTCAGCATAAACATTTTTAGCACTGTCTACTCAAAAACGGCCACCCTTCCTGCTGCCTGACCTTCAGCAGTCCAGCTTTATTTTGGTGCTGTGCACAAGTTACAGGAGAGTATCATCAGGTTAAAGACACTTTCTGTCAGAAGCAGTAACTGACAACGCCCCTTTGACGCTGTATTTTTTAATTGTTATTTAAAAAAAAAAAATTGCCAGAGCATGTTGCATACTAATAATTTATAAGTAACATACTTACAAGTAATAGATGCTTACGGAACTTTCCTCTCTCTCTCTCTCTCTCTCTCTCTCTCTCTCTCTCTCTCTCTCTCTCTCTCTCTCTCTCTCTCTGTCTGTCTGTCTTTGTGTGTGTGTGTGTGTGTGTGTGTGTATTTTTTTATTTTATTTTTTGTATAAGAGTTCTGTGTTCATTTTCACTGATTTGGTTGAACAAGGTACTCCCTTTGCATCATCTAGTTCATTATGGTTATAATTATGAACAATGTCAAAGTTGTAACATAACGTGTTCACGAGCAGAGAACATGTCGCATACTAATAATTTATAAGTAGTGTTACTTACTCACAAGTAACAAGTGCATAAGTAACTTTCCTTTTTTTTTTTTTTTTTTTTTTGCTTTGTTTTTGTATAACATTTCTGTGTTCATTTTCACTGATTTGGTTGATGTAAACAACTAGTTCAGTGTTGTAAACATCTAGTTCATTATGGATATAATTATGAACAATGTCAAAGTTATAACATGTTCACGAGCAGATATGTTCACTGGAAGACTGTGATCTGATTATTGAAACATTATTTTTCCACAGAGTTGTGCGTATTTGAAGTTTTATCTTTAACAGGTTGTTGCATGTATATAATTATAGTCACACTGACTTTTGATGAAGAACTACTGTTTGTGTAAGATGAGAAATATTCAGTATTACATGGACTGTGTTAATATTTGTTGTTGTTGTTGTTGTTGTATTATGTACACTCTGTGTACCAGTAAGGATGATTGTGCTTTACTGTTGATATGATGTGGCCCTTTCTTGTTCTTTTTATCTAGTATTGATTTTGTTTTCATCATAGCCAGATTTGCTGTAACGGATGACAACAGTATTGATTTGGGCTGGCTGCCACTGTTGGTTACATCGTTGATCGTAACCAGCTTGCCCCTCTTTTGTCTCTAGTGCAGTTGGTTACATCATAACCAGTCCCAGCTCCAGGAAGCATGTATTGCATGGCCAGCCCTCCTTCTGTCCCCACCAGTTGATTGTTGATAGTTTTGTAACCCCCTCCAACCTCCCGAAATGTACATACCCCCCTTAGACCATTCTTCTTTTGAGACCATCCGCTCTCTTTTTTTCTTTTTTTCTCTTTCTTTTTTTCTCTCTTTTTTTTTTTTCTTTTTTTTTTTTTTTTTCTTGTGGGTTGGGGGTGGAGTGGGTTTCATTTCTCAGACAGATATGCTAATTGCTATGCTATGCTAACTGCTAAGCTGTGCTAACTACTATGCTATGCTATGCTATGGTTAACCAGAGGAACCCACGCTACAAATTGTCCACTTCCTCTCTCGTTCCACCATTTGAACTTCAGTAGGTTCACCCGGAGCCAGGTGAGATTTCTGTGTGTGCAGCTCTTCTCCTGCACACAAATAAATTACATGTACTCAACTGTATGCTGACTGCAGGGGTAGGGGTGGGTGGGGTGGGGGTGAGGGAGGGGGGGGTCAGGATCTTGCCACATCACACAGATTATTCCTATCATTGTAAAATGTGTACATAACCCTGGGATGGAGACGTGAGCATATTAACCAGCTTTACTTCAGTCTCAGCTTCATGAAGCAAGCAACTGTATACAGCTGTGCGATAGGGTGGGTCTGCTTTTTTAGATGCACATGATGTGAGTGCCAGTGTTTCTCAACCACACCAAACCTGTAACGGCCATTGCTCCAGAAAGAAAGATACACTCTTAACATTTTATCCTCTGTGACGGCCATCGCTCCAGAAAGTAAGATGTACTCTTAACATTGTATCCCCTTTAATGTCTAACATTCCAGAAAGCAAGATACACTATTAGCATTGTATCCCCCATCCAACAAGCTGTGGTCAACATTAAAGCATCCGTCCAGAAGAGTGTGCATGTGCCAGTGTGCCATTTCCAGGTAGTGTGCATGCTGATAAGATTGTATATTGTCATATACCGAAATTTGTCTCTTGTCTTCATATTATGTAACCTTAAACTATAATTCACACACACACACACATGCATGCAAGCACACACACACACACACACACACACACACACACACGGACACACACACGGACACACGCATGGACACACACACACACATCCATGCACATGCATGCAAGCACGTACACATGCATATGCACACACACACACACACACACACACACACACACACACACACACACACACACACACACACATACAATCTACAAACAAGCAGCAATTGCATCAGGGGATCCAGCTTGAAATGACTGTCACATGAAGGCAATTTAAAAGACTCATTAAATGCACACATAGTAAAGCACAGGACTCATAAGGAGACTGACCTGAGTGTAGAACTCCCTTCAGCTTTGTTGTTTCTCTTCAAGGGTTGTAGTTCACGGACATCCACTGTCTAGTAACTAATGGTAAACAGATTTTAATTCACTGACCATTAATCTGAAACAGAACGAGGCCCAGAGCACTCACGCAGAATCAACCCACAAGGGAGTTAATTAGCGCTTGAAATGCGTAACCCAAGTACAACAACAAAGACCTGAGCCACCTACAGTAACTCTCACCTGGCGTGCATGTAAACACAAGGTACATAAACTCCACCATAGGTACCTCACTGACCATGCTGCCCACGGTAACATAGGATCCCTCTGGAGGTGATGGTCTGTCGTTGCCTTTCAGCTATGACTCCATGTTCGTCAAGTGAAATGAAATTGAACTCCATTCAGGTTCATATCAAGGTTCATATCCATGATGGTCAAGTGAAATGAAACTGAACTCCGTTCAGGTTCATATCATGTCCACTGTGCCACCTCCTGCCCCCTCCCCCCCCCCCCCCCCCCCCCCCCCTTGTTATAGTTTTGTTGTTTCGCGTTTCGTTTCTGTTTCGTAACTTGGAGATGTGTAAAAGTCATGCTGATTTAGTAAAAAAATCCACCCTAACAATACACATGTATTTAGATTTTAATGGTGATAGTTTATGATAGTCTAACAGTTTATTTGGATGGTTTCACACCTGGTCTCACATAACTGTGCCTTCACTAATTACTCATTGTTTCAATGCTTGAGGGTTTGCTGACTTGCTTGCTTGCTTGTATTTTTTTTAAAGCACATACTGCAAACTGCCATTCATGTATGCTGTAAAGGTCTGGCTGTTTGTCTAACACATTCTGTAGGATATTAATTATTACGCTGCCAGATCATAATTTTCTAAAGGGATATAGTCTTTAAATTGCTTTTTCCATGATCTGCGACATTTACATCTGCAATCTAAACCAGACTTGAACTGGTCAGCGGCATTTACATTTGCGATCTGGACCAGAGATGAATTAGATGTGTGACATCATTTTAATTCCAAAGGCATCATCAGCATCTGCCCTATTTCCACACCATAGCTCTGTGTTCCTGACATAATTGATGCACAACAGAATGCAAGCAAAACTCAGCCTTACTCCAGAGCAGAGCCAAGCCAAGTGCGGCTCACATCTGTCCCAGGATAGTCAAGTGTGGCACACATCCATCTTGGGACATCCGAGTGCGCCCCGCATCCATCCCTTGACTGCCAAATGTAGCTTGCATCCACCCTGTGACAGCCTAGTGCAGCTCACATCTGTCCTGGAACAGCTATGTGTGGCTGGCATATGTCCCATTCTGGGACAGTCAGGTGTGGCTCATATTTGTCCCAGAACAGCCAAGTGTGGCTTGCATCCATCCCAGGGCAACCAACTGTGGCTCGTATCCATGCCAGAACAGCCAAGTGTGGCTCGTATCCCTCCTGGGACAGCCAAGTGCAGCTCGCATCTGTCCCAGGACAGCCAAGTGCAGCTTGCATCTGTCCCAGGACAGCCAAGTGCAGCTTGCATCTGTCCCAGGACAGCCAAGTGCAGCTCGTGTCTGTCGGAGCCAAGTGTAGCTCACATCTGTCCCAGGACAGCCAAGTGCAGCTTGCATCTGTCCCAGGACAGCCAAGTGCAGCTTGCATCTGTCCCAGGACAGCCAAGTGCAGCTCGCATCTGTCCCAGGACAGCCAAGTGCAGCTCACATCTGTCCCAGGACAGCCAAGTGCAGCTCGCATCTGTCCCAGGACAGCCAAGTGCAGCTCGCATCTGTCCCAGGACAGCCAAGTGCAGCTTGCATCTGTCCCAGGACAGCCAAGTGCAGCTCGCGTCTGTCCGAGCCAAGTGTAGCTCACATCTGTCCCAGGACATCCAAGTGCAGCTTGCATCTGTCCCAGGACAGCCAAGTGCAGCTCGCGTCTGTCCGAGCCAAGTGTAGCTCACATCTGTCCCAGGACAGCCAGGTGTAGTTCACATCTGTCCCAGGACAGCCAAGTGCAGCTTGCATCTGTCCCAGCCAAGTGCAGCTCACATCTGTCCCAGAACATCCATGTGTGGCTGGCATATGTCCCATTCTGGGACAGTCAAGTGCAGCTCACATCCGTCCTGGGACAGCCAACTGTCAGGGCGGGAAATCTTTGCTTGCGTAAACGGCCCCAGTGTCTCCCTCTTTCTCACCTGAACTCACTACGTCACAGCTTTGGTCCTGTAACTCACAGCTTAGTTCCACTCACACCATTATTAGACTGGATACATTTTTAACATAATTATATACATTGGCAGCATTGTGATGATACTGAGTTTCACAAGCCACATGCTTGGGTGATTCTGTCAAAGCAACAGAACCTGCAGTACAAATTTCTTTAGCAGGGAAAAGGTTCATTCAAGTTTCAGAAAATATAAAATATAGCGCATATTACGGGGACTCCATCATGCTCATGGTCCCTACAGGTGTTCCTGTTCTGTCTGTGATACGCTTTTACAGGTGGGCCGCGGAACACCATTTTGGAGATACCTCATTGCAACAGACTGACAGGTGAACGACGATCAACAAAAAAATCAAAAAAATAATCACCTACTTACCCTTTTTATGTATCATCCATCATTTACCCATCAATATCCTGCTTGGAAAAAAATTGTTTGCCCCTCAAATGCCTGCCAGCTTTGTGCTGTCCTATTAAAATCAGCATTTTTCAACAAACAAAAATTGTATAACCTTTTGTGCATTTGGATCCTTCTCCCAACTATGTCCTAGAATTTTAAACAGTTGAGATGTGCACCTCTGCCAGGTATACTTTGTAGTCAGTCTTTATTTTTACACAGCAGTATTGCTGCAACAGGGCAATGACAGGTATATTTTGTCCTCGCTCTTTATAATTACACAGCAGTGTAGTTGCAGCAGGGCAATGACAGGTATATTTTGTCCTCACTCTTTATAATTACACAGCAGTGTAGTTGCAACAAGGCCAGCAAACCCTGCTATTGCAGAAGCTGTACCGTCCTCGATCTTCACCCAAATACACTGTATACAAATACTGACAGTGTTTTTATAATGAATGTAATGTGAAAAAAAAGAGATTTGTATATCACCTACATGTAACACGAGCCTGATGTGCACAATACAAAACAACAGGTTGGACAAGAGTGTACAGAACTAAGAGAACATTGAAACTCTACTTAATGGATGTGTATAATAAACTGTGTGGGTGTGAATGTAGACGTTAGTCTGTTTGACGTAATTATCACATTGTAACACTTGCAACAGCAACCTGCTACTGAATATATCGGGAGATAAATCACTCAATAAAATATGAAACAGTAAAAGCTTTTTGTTAGTTTTGTCATTTGCGTCTTTCTCTTTTATTGGTTTTTCTAGTTTTTTATTTAATGTTTTTGTTTTGTTTGTGTGTGTGTGTGTGTGTGTGTGTGCATGACTGCATGTGTGAGACTGTGTGGGTGTGACTCTGTGTGTGTGTGTGTGTGTGTGTGTGTGTGTGTGTGTGTGTGTGTGTGTGTGTGTGGGTGACTGTGTACGTGTGTGGGTGTGCATGTGTGTGCATGGGTGCGTGATCTGGTAGCTAGTCTTTGATTCCTGATGAGTAACTTGCTGCTTCCAGTATTCATAATTTTCCTCCCAACTCTTTCACCAATCACAGGAGGCTGTTATAACTCATTAACTGTTACTAAAATTAGAAAATACAGGCTGGATTTCAGGTTTGAAAAACAAAACACAAAAAACGGTATCTAAATCTTCGAGGGGTGGTGGAGTCTACAATCTGCAACAGCACAAGGCCCAAAAACTGGCTGTGCCGATTCAACACTCAAGGAACACCAGAGGATGTACCTCTGGCGGAGTTTATGTACTTTGTATTTCCCTGCATGCCAGGTGAGAGTCACTGTAGGCAACTGGTCTTTGTTGTTGTGTTTGTGTGACATGTTTTGAGTGCTAATTAACTCCCTTGTGTGTTGATCATGCAGCCCACAGCTGGTTATGTACCTTGTATTTGCATGCATGCCAGAGGGGAGTTACCATAGGCAACTCTGGTCTTTGTTGTTGTGTTTGTGTGACATCTTTTGAGTGCTAATCGACTCCCTTTTGTTGATCGTGCAGTCCACAGCTGCTTATGTACCTTGTATTCACTCGCATGCCTGGCGAGTTACCATATGCATAGGCGACTCTGGTCTTTGTTGTGTTTGTGTGGTGTCTTTCATGTGCTAATCTCGCTTGTGTATTGATTGTGCCGTCTACTGCTGCTGAACTTTTCAATCAGAAAAAAAAATAAGGGATGTTATGTGAATGCATTGCTTCGACCACAAGCCACTGCATAGGAAGTAATGTTCATGTGGAACTGCCCTTAACAACTCCACAAAATGTCAGACAATGCAGACACAAAGACTTAACAGGTAGCACTTAACAACTCTACAAAATGTCAGACCATGCCGACACAAAGACTTAAGAGTCTGTAAATGTGTTTAAAAGTCATAAAAAGTGTCAATATGACTGGTTTGTGAGGGTAGGGCAACATATATTTGACACTCTGGCAACAGCCCTGTTCTCAAAAACAAACTAGCCCTGAGACTATCGACAGTGAAATTGAAGAGAAATAACTCAGATGGATGAGCCATCTCCCTTGCCTCCTTATTCTGTTCGTCACAACACCCAAATCTGAATCACTCACGGTCAAAAATAAAAGATGGCATCAATGGCAAGAAAACACAACTTCTCAACAACAGGGAATAATCCAGCATTAACACTGTGTTTGTTTGTTTTGTTTAATTGTTTGTTTGTTTTTTGTATTAAAAATATACTCAAATTGAAACAATCATTTCTCTTTTCTTTCAAATAAAAACTTTATTCAAGGCATCAAGCATACACCATTTTGCAACTTCCCTTAACTGAAGCAACAGGGAAAAAATTCACACAAACATCCCTCATGGCACCGTTCTGGTGGTGACAGTGCAATGTAACCATTAACCGAGGCATAGCCTCTCTCTTTCCCTACAGATACCCCATGAGATCTTGGACTCCACCCACAAGATCCCTGTCCATGTGCTTTTCCATGCAGAGACAACTCTGCATTATCTCTCACCATACGTTGCCATGAAACTCAAATATATACCTTACGTCATGGGCGTGACTACACGGCACTCCCATAATTTTCATGCAGGCATTTCAGTGAAAGTATTCCCTTGTATGTTATGGGTTTTTCTGAGGAGTCTCAAAATGGCATGGGCGTACATGTCGTCGCACCCACAGCATATGGTGTGCAAGACAATAATGTCATCTCTTGAAAAGGTGTGGGTGTTGCACGTCCATACTATTTTTACTGAGTCTCAAAGCAACATGGATGGATGTCGAGTTATACCCATGACGTATGAAAAGGTACGGGTAACTCTACACCCACAACATAGGGCACGCAATTTTCCCTCTTTAATTCTGAAACAGTACATGTATGCTCCTCCCATCCATGAGATAATTACGGCATGCAAGATTTCCTCTCTAAAGTATGGGTGTGCTCACACCCACAGTACATGCATATATATCTGGTCATGTATCCAGCAGAACTCTGTTGTCTATTCACTTTGGGATTTATTGACAAAAACGCACCACTTTTGCTGAACACATGCAATGATGCCTAGGTGACAAAGTCGTTAAGTTTCAAGGTAGCAGGATGAAAGATGAACAAACTATGGCCATGTACATGAGAGCCTGGGTGATCTTCACCCACATCGCCCAGCAACGCTTAAACTGTACGTATCCCCAACACCAACACTGCACATCTTGTTTAGTTCTCCTTGCGCAGACCTACATACACAGACTGACAGAGTGATAAGCTCATCGCTATCTTTCATCCCCTTTCTCTTTGTTCAAGCCTACAAACTGTCCGTCTCTTATCTTCACTTTCCCCTCCTCGACGCCCTGGGTGATCTCAGCACCATATGTCGCTTGAAACAACTCGCGAGCAGTCATCTTGGCTTGGTAGATCTCAGGCACTTTGTAGGACACATACGGCTTCAGCTGAAACACAGGAAACGATACTGTTCACATTGAAGGATGAAATATTCAATTCATATTCTAAGTCAAAGGTGAGATATTTCATTCATGCTCTAACTACAATAACACACACACACACACACACAAATACTGTTCAAACTGAAAGGTGAGACATATCTAATTCATATTCTAACTGCAATAACACAAGCAACAATACTGTTAGAAATGAAAGGTGAGAATAGATATTTAATTCATAGTCTAAGTACAATATTGCAAGAAACAATACTGTTAAAATTGAATGATGAGAAATTTATTATTTAATTCAGATTCTAACTGCAATAACACAAGAAACAATACTGTTTTAAAGTGTTAAAACGTGAAAGGCAAGATATTTGATTCATATTCCAAGTACAATAACACACGACACAATAAAGTTTAAAGGCAAGATATTTAAATTTTAATTCATATTCCAACTACAACAGTACAAGTACAAATATTATCACAAGAAACAATACTGTCAAAATTTAAAGGCAATATATTTTTTTCATATTCCAAGTACAAACTACAATAATACAAAAAAACTAAACTGGTAAAAATAAAAGCAAAATATTTAATTCATGTTCTGAGAGTGAGACTGAGGACCATAATCTTCTTCAAACTATTCAAAGTTGTGCAAATGACATTTTTTCATTTTGTGCATTTATTAAATATTATGAATAATAAAGTTCTTTTGTATTCATAAGAATCATATTGTAGTTTAGTTTGTATTTAATTTTAAACAAAAGGCATTGTCCGACTGACTCATGGTTATGTAGACCTACCATAACTCATTAACTGTCTAGTTCCACTGGACATAGAGGAAAACAGCTATATTATTATGAATATTACTTATTACTAAGTATATATATATATATTAGTATTATGCAGTGAGATCTAGCAGGTAATCCTAGACAGATTGTCACATTATTAATCATATTAATTTATAATTAGCACATGAGTGAAATAAAAAATCTGACCGGGAAGTCGGTGAGATCAGGAACCACAAACTCTGGAATCATTTCTGGCACATTGTGGAAGTGGCCCTTTTTCTTGTTGAAGAATCCCGTGGGATGAACATCTGAAAAGTGAAATACAGTGTCCATTATCAAAAAGGTGTTCAAATGATAATTTACAAAAGTGCAATTGTTGTCTATTGGGCAATTCAGGCAGGATTGTTAACTCCCTTGACTTTTGCCTGGCATCGCTTAAGTCCCTTGGCTGCTTTTACTTCCAGTGCGTACTTTCTTCACAATGGAAGGCGGTGACAGCGAATTTGCGAATTTTACACTGCCAACTTTAAAAGCACTTTTGGAGGCCATAGTCATAATGTGTCTGGCAATAAGCAATAACTTGTTGCTCGTGCTATAGGATGCCCCAAAACGCATTTTGTCTACGAACTCGCAATCTTTTGGTCAGCAAAAAAATGATGCAAAGACACTTTATTTCCACCCTCCATCCCCTTTCCACAGTAATTTTTGCAACTGCAACAGTATTGGCATTTGTATTGCTTCGTGATTCTATGTTCAACTTCCACTGTTATCCACAGCGTGAAGCAACGCCTACTCAGAAATCAGCCCGGAAGTGCGCTGCTACCTCTCGCGACTTCTTTCGCAAAAGATTACAAAGTGCATTTACTCTAGCAAACCAGCTTCGCTGAATCATCCAATACCCATAAGATCAAAGCAAAAGAGCAGCACACACACACACACACACACACACACACACACACACACACACACAATGCGGCACATTCTTTAAATCTAAAAAAAAAGAAAAAGGTAAAATCCAAGGAGATGGTTGGAAATTCCTGGACCGTTTTAAAAGTTATTTTGGGTCAAAAATATCACAATCATTAAATGAGATCCATATCTACCGATTACAGCCAAAATCTGCAACAAAAGGTGTGTTTTTTCATATATTTTTGTCTTTAATTGTCAGTTTGAGTCGGCTCATGTTGCCCTTTGACTTTGACCTAGTTTCCCAGTAACAACATGAATGCTTCCTTAGTGCTGATTTTGGCAAGACAATCATACTTACGACTCAATGTTCTCAGACTGCATTTTTTTCCATACATTTTCCATGGTTTTTAATTGCCATAGCTTGTTTAACGAGGCCACTTACCTAGCAGCAGTTCGTCGGCTTCATTCGCCATTTGCAATCCGTGATGCCAACTTGAAACAACCAAAGACGAAGATATATGAACAAACTCACCTTTTGTTGCG
Source organism: Alviniconcha strummeri (assembly GCA_963584105.1). Classification (NCBI taxonomy): domain Eukaryota; kingdom Metazoa; phylum Mollusca; class Gastropoda; family Provannidae; genus Alviniconcha; species Alviniconcha strummeri. Next base: position 1,103,216 of record OY757557.1, read on the forward strand.
GATTTCGGCAGTAATTGCCAATTGCAAGATATACAGACCTCATTTATTGGATTTAATGATTGTGATGGTATTTTTGACCCAAAATAACTTTTAAAACGGTCCAGGAATTTCCGACCGTCTCAGTGGATTTTACCACACACACACACATACACACAAAAACTTGCTGCAGAAGAAGAAGACAATTAAATCCGTACTAACTATGCACTGCCAGAATCTTCTCCATCATGGGGCTGCCTCCTTTACGAAATCGGGCTCCATGTTTTCCAGTCACAGGAAAACGTTTGTCGAAGGGTTCCCGGCTTCTCTTGCCTTCCACACGCGCGCTTGTGCTAAAAGCACGCGCTGAAACTGCTAGTCTTTGCGACCACATCAGCTTGACACTTGAAACTCTCGCCTCAATCCTTCAAAAACTTAGAAGGGCATCGCTTTGAGAGACCGGAAGTTTCAGACCGGAAACTAAGTGATAAACGTTTGAGAACTACTATCGAACGTATAATTTACTAAACTGAGATTACAGCATAATGTATTCATTTCACACAGTTGCGTAATCAGTTTAAGCGTATATTTTCTGACGACAATGTTTATTGAAGGAAAAATGAAAGCAAGTAAATTTCTCGTGGCAAATATATGATAGTAATTCGCAAATTGTACCGTCCTCATGTAGCTCAACCTCCGCTGCTAGGGTGCAACAGCATAAACAACATGGCGCTGAAAACGGTGGATCTGACACAGCAGCCAGAACGCGCTGTCTTCACTGGCTGCTCACAGGAGGAGGTGAACTATGCAAAGACCTTCTGGCAGTCCATCCAGCTTCTGCCGCCGATGGAGTCCCGTCTGGTGTCCAGCGACATCAAACAACGACTAAGGAGAGCACCACCATCACGTTCAATGAGTGAGTAACTGGAGCTCGAAACGTCTGCGGAAAGTTTCACCACACCTTCCTCATCAACTCTAACGCTCAGTAACAGTAGCAGTCGTATAGAGGACTCCATTAACCTCCACAAATTAAGATTAAGCTCTCGGTCCCGATTGGAAAGGTCAAGGGAGGATTCCTTAAAAACACAGACATCTCTTGCGCCCGAGTTTAGCAGCCTCAATAACAGTGGAGAACAAACTTCCAGTGGAAAGGAAAACATCCATAAAGTTTCTGTCCAGTTTTCAGGGATAGAAAAAATAGCAGACGAAAGAAGACAGCCTACTGTCCCCCCTGCAGAAGGCTGGGGTCTGCGATGGTTCTGGCCATGGGGGCGATCCGAGGGGAAGGAAAAACACTCTCCAGACCAGTCAGCCAAGAGTATGACAGCACACAGTGACCAAATGAAAGATTTCCTCAAATGGGCAGAGCATGCGGAGATGCTGAGGCTGGCGGAAGGAACGGAAGTGTTGGAATGTGGAGGGGAAGACCTCTGCAAGGGAAGAGGCAAGAACAGGCATGTCCCCAGCTGCATTCAAACGGAAGCAAACAAAGCCCAGGCTGGTGACCATGGCCAGAAGAAGGGGGCGCTGTTCACAAAGACCAAGGGAGGTCAGCACCTAGAGGCAAAACGCCTCAGCCGAGCAGCTCCTTATTGCCAAGACAAGAAGACCCAGCACGCAGTTCGCACAAAAACACCAGGCAGGGACTATGCTGCAGAAACAGCATCACTCTTCCGCAACTGGAGAATCGGCTTTGGTCAAAGCATGCAGCATGAGGGCAAAATTGATAGCAAAGAAACGGCATCGCTTCAGCCTGCCACAAATGCATTGTTGCCAGAGAAATTCGCAAAGCACCCTGTGCCATCTCAAAAAGACTCCACACTGAAGCAAGAAAAGTTGGCAGATAATGCTAAAGCTGCGAACCAGGGGCTGAGGTCGAGTTATGATCATGACCAAAAAACAAAAAAAACTGCCAGTGATGCAGGTTCACGTGGGACAAAGCCCACATCTCTTCGGAAAGACTTGATGCTGAAGCAGGAAAAGCTGGCAAGTAAACCTAAAGTTACAAACCAAAGGCTGAGAGCAAGTTATGATTATGACCGAAACAAAGAAACTGTACTTAGTGATGCCAAGGAGGAAAATCCAGCCACGGGTACATTCATGTTACCTCAAAAATCCTCAACACTGAAGCAAGGGAAGGTGGAGAATAAACCTAAAGCGACCAACCAAAGGCTGGGCTCAAGATATGACTATGATCGAAACAAAGAAAGAACCATCAGCAATGCCATGGAGGACAATTCTGTCATAGGTTCTACACTAAAGCAAGAGAAGCTGGCAAATAAACCTGAAGCTGCAAACCAAACACTGACTTCACATTATGATTATGATCAAAACAAAGAAAGAACTGCCAATGATGCCATGGGGGGAAATCATACCATGAAAGGTGGCACCAGAATCGCAGACAAGCCTGCCATGCACCGCAGGCCCAGCAAGGACATTGTGTACTGGCCACTCTGAAAATTTGA
>OY757557.1:1110656-1115472 GCA_963584105.1 Alviniconcha strummeri
TGCCCTTCGTCTTTAAAACGTTAATACACACTGGACAAACTGACATCAAAGCAAACGAAAAGGAACAGGCATTAGAACAATGGTAATCGAACGTTAACGTTCTGTTAACTGCGGAGGGTAGAAGGAGTTCTGAGAAAGAGGAGGAGAAGAAGGAAGAGGAGGAAAAAGAAGAGAATGAAAAGAAGAGAAAAAAAGACGAGAAGGAAAGGAGGAGGAAAAAGAAGAGGAGGAAAAGAAGGAAGAGGAGGAGAAGAAGAAGACGATAGAGGAGGAGACAGAGGAGGAGGGGAAGGAAGAGGAGGGGGAGAAGGAAGAGGAGGAGGGAAGGAAGAGGAGGAGGAGGAGAAGAAGACGATAGAGGAGGAGACAGAGGAGGAGGGGAAGGAAGAGGAGGGGGAGACGGAGGAAGACTAGGAAGGTTAGTTGCAGCGGATGCGGAAATAAAAGTTTGATCTGTTAATCCTGACCCCACAGCTACCAAACGTTCCCTCTGTTAATCTTGACTCCACAGCTATCAAAGGTTGACTCCGCAGCTATCAAAGGTTGTCTCAACAGCCATAAAAGATTCCCTCTGTTAATCCTGACCCTACAGCTATCAAAAGTTCCATCTGTTAATCCTGACCCAACAGCTATCGAAAGTTATCTCTGTTAGCTCCTGACTCCACAGCTATCAGAAGTTCCTTCTGTTAATCCTGACTCCACAGCTATCAAAGGTTGACTCCATAGCTATCAAAGGTTGCCTCTGTTAATGCTGACCCCACATCTATTAAATGTTGATACCACAGCTATCAAAGGATGACTCCACATCTATCAAAGTTCCCGCTGTTAATCCTGGCTCCACAGCTATCAAAGGTAGACTCCACAGTTATCAACTGTTGACTGTTAATCCTGGCTCCACAGCTATCAAAGGTTGGCTCCACAGTTATCAACTGTTGACTGTTAATCCTGGCTCCACAGCTATCAAAGGTTGGCTCCACAGTTATCAACTGTTGACTGTTAATCCTGGCTCCACAGCTATCAAAGGTTGGCTCCACAGTTATCAACTGTTGACTGTTAATCCTGGCTCCACAGCTATCAAAGGTTGGCTCCACAACTACCAAATGCTGACTGTTAATCCTGACTCCACAGCTATCAAAGGTTGCCTCTGTTAATCCTGGCTCCACAGCTATGAAAGGTAGACTCCATAGTTATCAAAGGTTGATTCCACAGCTATCTATCAAAGGTTGATTCCACAGCTATCAAAGGTTGACTTGATTCCACAGCTATCAAAGGTTGACTCCACAGCTATCGAAGGTTGTCTCCACAGACATCAAAGGTTTCCCCTTTTAAGCTTGAAGTAGATCAGAATATAGCTTTGGGCACTTTGACTGCTGCCATAATTCTTTCTTTCTTTCTTATCCATACCTTCCCGGTTCATTCATCTTCGTCGTCATCAGTCCTCTTTATCCCTAAACTGGCTTTCGTCATGAACAAAGAGTCAATTAGACTGCTACTTGTAAATGTATGAGTCTCGTTCACAATGATATTGATTGATACTGATGATCACTTTTATATAACGCTATTCTCCGCTCTCTTGAGCAGACTCACTGCGCTCGCCTGTGGTTCTACATGAGTGACTAGCTCTTTATAGCGCGTTTTTTGAATATCCACCGAAGTGGTGTACTTACAGATATGAGCTGGCAATTTACTGGGACTGACATAAAATCAAGTCAGTGTTTTATTTTACGTCTGTTCACATCGAGGCGATATTAGACCAAAAATCTAAAGACAAAAACCAAACAAAGCAAAAACCAAACAAACAAACAAAAACAAAAAGACATATTTTTGTATTATGCTAGCGTACCCACAGGACTATGAACAGTCAAGTTTGACATACCACGTGATGATGATGCTGACCAAGGAGCATGAGAATATATATACACGAGGGGAGATTAAATCAATCAATATTTTATTTTATGTCTGTTCACATCGAGGTGTATTTAGAACACACACCCCTCCACCCCCACCCCCCAAAAAAAATTATACTAATTTACCCACAGGACTATGAACAATCAATTTAACAATAATTATGTTTGATAACATCAGTATTATACAAAATGTCTCTTACGTTGTTGCAAGCATTTAAGTCATATCCAGTTTCTGAAATAACTGTGGTAATAGGACATTCAAGTAGTCATATGTTTAACAGATAAGATGTATTTTTACAGACGCATGTCACATTCTGTGAAGAGGGAGTCAGAGACCGATTGATTGACTCACTGAACTTTAACCCTCTCACTGCCGTGTCTGCCGCATCGTCACTCGAAAAGCGACCAAAAGAATTAAGTGCTAGATTTTAAACCATTAAGGTTTTTTCCCCCTCTTTGCATGATCACGCGAAAGGACTTCTACGAAAATGCACAGTATTGAAAATAGAGTTATTATAGCCCCGTCAAATGTGTTGTTTGCAGGCGTTGTTTGTGCGCACTTTTCAGCCCGGAAAATTACGAGCTGGGGCAGTTAAGGGGTTAATACTCAAGGATAAATATTTTAGGCCGAAGCCTAGCAATAGTCTTACGATCTGTCCTTGCTAAAACACAGCAATAACAAGAAGAAAAAAAAACACCCGTCTCTGCAAAGTATAGTGGAAAAGTAAATATACCAAGAGATAAAAATAAAAGCCTAATCCTGTCGGAAAAACTCGCCTCGCTACAATATAAACGTGGTATACTGAAAGGAAAAAGGGTGAATCAAAACAAACCTACGGAGAATAGATACGTTATACTTCTGGAAGCCAGAGAGAGAGGGAGAAAATGCAAGAGGCCTCGACGTGCAAAAAACAGAACGACAACAAAAAACAGACTCCTGACTGTTCCAAGCGGGAATTGGATGTGTGCAAGATATTAACCCTTTCACTGCCATGGACGTTTTCCTGCCGGGTAAGCACTCTTTTAAGAGCAGCGCAAGAGCTATAATAATTATTAAACTAACCCAAAAAAATGCGCCTTTCGGGAACTCTATTCCAGTTGGAATTCAAGCAGGAGGACATGAAGAGACAGGCAAATGGGAAGTGATTTGCTGTGCACACCGTGTGATGTCCTGATGGCAGGGAATGGGTTAAAACGTACAGGCCGTGCACGTAACAGACGGCACAGAGCCATAACATTATAGTTATTACAGCTGGAAATCGGAGAAATTGAATTCACAATAATCCTTGAAGATGTCTATACAGAAATCTCCTTTGTGTTTAACGGTACGGGCGCCCAAGCTGCATGTGTTCTGTTGCATATTTTCCACAGCGCATCTAACGAAGTCATTCGTGGACTGACTCGAAAGATCCTCTTTTAGCTGATTTTCCCCAAAATACTCGTCAGCTGTAAAAATTAGTTTTAAGTGATGCTCTCGGACTATTGAAGAATACCATTTGCTCATGAAAGACGGGCCTGTTTCGAGGAAATGGCATTTTGAAACACGACCTTAAATATAGAAACCGTGATTTTTTTTTAATGATTTTTTAAAAATCCCCAGCAGACAGATGATCTATCCCTGCTTTAAACCCATTTGTTGGGCTGCCAGCTGTTGGTTTAAAGCGGCTGAATACAGTGCACGTTTCTTCCGATGGTGAAAGAAAAACGCCGACGGGAGCTTGCGTGTAAACGCATTAATTAGCCTAGTTCTTTCGCTGCTCCGGACCGATTTGGCCAGAATTTATTCACTGAACCTCAAGGGTTTGGGGGGGGGGGGGGGGCGGGGACTCCCTCAGTGACGTGATGGGACTGACGTGGAAAGAGTTCATTCACTGAGCAAGTCCCAAGAGAGAAACGACTCCCTCTGTGGCGAGACAGAGGCAGGACTGACGTGAAAAGAGTTCATTCACTGAAGCTCAACTGTGAAAATAAAACTCCCCCAGAGGCAGCACTGACGTGAAGAGTTCATTCGGTGAACCGCAAGAGTGACAAAAAACAAAAACAAAAACAAACTCAGTGGCAGGACTGACGTGAAAAGAGTTCATTCACTGTGCTCAAGAGTAAAAATAAAACTCCTTCAATGGCAGGGGTTGACGTAAAAAGAGTTCATTCGCTTAAACTCACGAGCGATTTTTTTATTTATTTTTAATCACTCAGTGGCATGACTGACATAAAAAGAGTTCATTCACTTAACCTCAAGAGTGAAAACAAAAAACTAAAAACTAATACTCCCTCAATGGCTGGATTGACGTAAAAAGAGTTCATTCACTTAACCTCAAGAGTGAAAACAAAAAGCTAAAACTAATACTCCCTCAACGGCTGGATTGACGTAAAAAGAGTTCATTCACTTAATCTCAAGAGTGAAAACAAAAAACTAAAAACTAATACTCCCTCATTGGCTGGATTGACGTAAAAAGAGTTCATTCACTTATCTCAAGAGTGAAAAAAACATATATCCCTCGGTGGCAGAACTGCCGTAAAAAGAGTTCATTCACTGAACACAAAAAACTCCTCAGTGACGGGACTGACGTGGAGTTTAGTCAATGAGTCCCAGGATAAAAACCCTCCTCAGTGACCACATTCACTGAGCAAGTCCTGGGGAAATTAAGGGGAGGGGGGAGGGGGAATTCCCTCAGTAGCGATGTTGAGACTAACGAGAAAAGAATTCGTTCATTGTGCATGTCCCGGAGGGAAGGGAGTTCAGGAAGGGGAATTTTTCCCTCCGAGGCGAGACTACGCCGAAAAGAGTTCACTCACTGAGCAAGTGGGGCCTACCGAAGGAGGGGTCGGTGGGTGGGTTGGAGGGATGGGGGGGGGGGGGGTCCTCAGTGGCGATTGCGAGACTAACGTTCAAAGAATACTGATCATGT
>OY757557.1:1118172-1125672 GCA_963584105.1 Alviniconcha strummeri
GGGGTAGGGGGGGAGAGAGAGAGAAGAGAGAGAAAAAAAGAAGAAGTTCTGATTATGTGTTTGGATCTGTGCATGTTACATAAAACTGTACTCTAATTCAAACTGTACTCTAATTCAGCGTTGATCGTCGACCGGCAGATCAAAGGTAGAGCAGGCCTGTAACCTGCTTGTCTTGACGTAAGCCGAGGTTTGAGCTGAAACCATCTCACGTGTGACACACTTTAGGCGGCCATAGATAAAAAGAAAGTCTACGCCCTCACTCAGTAGGCTATACGTACGTGTCAGACTGCTGCCTGCGATCCTACGTAACGTACGTCTGTTGCCAGCGCACACACGCTGTGCTCGCTTTAACGGGGAGATTATAATCACCGCGAGTATGACTCAGAAATGAGCTAATTAATGCATGCAGACAGACGCGAGAGAATACTGCTGCTCTGCCAGGTCAAAATGTGCAAGCTGAAAGTCTGGGGATAGTTGGTTAGCCGTCTTTAACTGCAAGTCAGTTCTGAGCGAAATAGCAGGTCTAGTCTACTGCATATTTGTGCTAGTGCTGATTGACTTTAGTTTGGTTCTGAAGACAAGTTACAGTCGTTTTTCTTGTCTTTTCTCGCTTCATGCTTGACGAAGTTTACTACTGAGCGGTTTTAGCGGGTTTGCTGACCAACAGTTAACACGATGAGAAAACGACACGCTTGGCTTGCCATACTTTTCGGTAAGTTCTATTTTTTTTTTTTTTTTTTTTTTTTTTTTAGATGTTTGTTTTCCAAAGTACATGTGAATGTTAATACTTGTATTAATAGAAGAGGCCATTGTTACTTTATTCTCTCCCCCAACCCCGCATTTTTAAAAAAAAATTAAGAGAAGAAATTTCAAAGTTAAGCAAAGAGAGTTTACTTGCTAATCAACAATTAACAGGATTAGAAAACGTCGACACGCTTTGCTTGCCATACTTTTCGGCAAGTTCTTTTACATTCAATGTATTCTGGCTAGATCATATAAGTAACAGAAGAGGCCATGATTATTCTTTCCTTTCTCTTTTTCTTCCTTTCTTTCTTTTTATTAATTTAAGAACACAATATTTTATTAGTTCAGATGACAGGGCGGGGAGTGGGGGTGGGGGTGGGTGGGGGGGGGGGGGGCAGTGAGCTGAATATTCTGTTTTGTGTATTAAAAAGCAAAACATTTTGCATGTATTTAAAATTTTGCCTCTTTAAAAAAGATTATCAAAATATTTTGTTACACAGAACCAAGCAAATCGATAGTATATGTCTAATTCCAACAAAACAAACCAACCCGACAACTACATCAGACAAGCAAGTTGGGAGACAACCGAAAAACGACAAAACAAAAACAAACAACGAAACAGAAGAAAACAAATAAACAGCAAAGGAGTGGAATGGGGAAAACAGACTACATAATTATACTGGACAGAAAGACAAAGAGAGAAAAAGACGGAGACAGAGAGACAGACAAGCAGAGAGAGAGAGACAGAGACAGACAGAGAGACAGAGACAGGGAGAGAGAGAGACAGAGAGAGAGACAGAGACAGAGAGAGGCAGTTAGGCAGACAGACAGGCAGGCTGACAGACAGACAGACAGACAGACAGACAGACAGGGAGCACATGAAAGTTGACCACTGTCATTGTAAGCTGTAACTGCAAGGTCAGTTAAACGCCAGACCGTCAAATGCCCTGGTTTTTGTAAAGTGCTTTCTAATCTTGTCTGCATGTACACCTCAGTTAATGCCGCTTTATAACAAGTTCCGGTCAACAACGAAATAATACCGATTATAACTTCATTGGCTTTAAGCCCTCAGTCGCAATGTGGTGTCAAACAGTTGCCTCGGTCACCTTGCGGTGTCATTGTTTGTGTATCGCACAGTTCCTTAAAATTCTCGGTCATTTTGGGGTGTCACTGTTTGTATATCGCACGGTTCCTTAAAATCCACTGTCATTTTGGGTTTGTCACTGTTGGGTATATCGCACAGTTCCTTAATTTAAAATCTACTAAATCGCTGTCACTTTGGAGTGTCACTGTTGGGTACGGCGCACATTTCCTTAGCATCCGCTGTCACTTTGGGGTGTCACTGTATATCGCACAGTTCCTTAAAATTATCGGTCACTTTGGGGTGTCATTGTTTGTATATCGCACAGTTCCTTAAAATTATCGGTCACTTTGGGGTGTCACTGTATATCGCACAGTTCCTTAAAATTCTCGGTCATTTTGGAGTGTCACTGTTTGTATATCGCACAGTTCCTTAAAATTATCGGTCACTTTGGGGTGTCATTGTTTGTATATCGCACAGTTCCTTAAAATTATCGGTCACTTTGGGGTGTCACTGTTTGTATATCGCACAGTTCCTTAAAATTATCGGTCTCTTTGGAGTGTCACTGTTGGTATATCGCACAGTTCCTAAAAATTATCGGTCACTTTGGGGTGTCATTGTTTGTATATCGCACAGTCCTTAAAATTATCGGTCACTTTGGGGTGTCACTGTATATCGCACAATTCTTTTAAATTATCGGTCACTTTGGAGTGTCAGTGTTGGTATATCGCACAGTCCTTAAAATTATCGGTCACTTTGGGGTGTCACTGTATATCGCACAATTCTTTAAAATTATCGGTCACTTTGGAGTGTCACTGTTGGTATATCGCACAGTCCTTAAAATTATCGGTCACTTTGGAGTGTCAGTGTTGGTATATCGCACAGTCCTTAAAATTATCGGTCACTTTGGAGTGTCACTGTTGGGTACGGCGCACATTTCTTTAACATCCGCTGTCACTTTGGGGTGTCACTGTTGGTATATCGCACAGTTCCTTAAAATTATTGGTCATATTTGGGTGTCACTGTTTGTATATCACACAGTTCCTTAAAATTATCGGTCACTTTGGGGTGTCACTGTATATCGCACAGTTCCTTAAAATTATCGGTCACTTTGGGGTGTCACTGTTTTATATCGCACAGTTCCTTAAAATTATCGGTCACTTTGGGGTGTCACTGTATATCGCACAGTTCCTTAAAATTATCGGTCACTTTGGGGTGTCACTGTTTGTATATCGCACAGTTCCTTAAAATTATCGGTCACTTTGGAGTGTCACTGTTTGTATATCGCACAGTTCCTAAAAAGTATCGGTCACTTTGGGGGGGTCATTGTTTGTATATCGCACAGTCCTTAAAATTATCGGTCACTTTGGGGTGTCACTGTATATCGCACAATTCTTTAAAATTATCGGTCACTTTGGAGTGTCACTGTTGGGTACGGCGCACATTTCTTTAACATCCGCTGTCACTTTGGGGTGTCACTGTTGGTATATCGCACAGTTCCTTAAAATTATCGGTCATATTTGGGTGTCATTGTTTGTATATCGCACAGTTCCTTAAAATTATCAGCCACTTTGGAGTGTCACTGTTTGTATATGGCACAGTTCCTTAAAATTATCGGTCACTTTGGAATGTTATCGCACTGGTCCTCAAAATCCGTTGTCACCTGAGGGTGTCCAACATTTCCTTTATTCTTCGGCAGCTTTAAAGCATCGCACAGTTCCTTTAAGCCCTCTGTCGATTTAGCGTGTCGTACAGCTCCTTTAAATCCTCAATGACAACTGGGGTATCGCCCTGTACAAAAAGAGATTATGATTACCATTCAGTGCTCTATCTTCCATGCTCTTGTGCATGCATACAAAAAGCTGACCTGTGTTAAAGGAGACACGAGGAGAAGAAACCACAATAGGCCCAACAGATAAGAATGTAATTAAACAGGCAGACAGACAAATAGACAGACAGACAGACACAGACACAGACACACAGACACAGACACAAACACACACACACACACACACACACACACACACACACACACACACACACACACACACACACACACACACACACACACACACACACACACACAAGGAAATAATATTGCGCACACAGCAATGTTACAGTCGATTTCTAGTTTAATCTGCGACTGTGGTCTGATTACTTACTTATGTATTGTTGTTATTATTCTTATTCTTATTGTTGTTCTGTTGTTGTTGCTGTTTTTGTTGTTGTTGTTTTATTTGACTTGAGCGAGTATTTAAATCAACAAGAGAGAGAGAGAGAGAGAGAGAGAGAGAGAGAGAGAGAGAGAGAGAGAGAGAGAGAGACAGAGAGACAGAGAGACAGAGAGACAGAGAGACAGAGAGACAGAGACAGAGAGAGACAGAGAGAGACAGAGAGACAGAGAGACAGAGAGAGACAGAGAGACAGAGAGACAGAGACAGAGACAGAGAGACAGACAGACAGACAGACAGACAGACAGACAGACAGACAGGGACAGAGAGAGATACAGAGAGAGACAAAACAGATGACAGAGAGAGACAGAGAGAGATAGAAAGAGACAAACAGAGACAGAGAGACAGACAGATTAGGGAGGGGGGGAGGGGGTGCGGTGGGGGTTGGGGGGGGGGGGGGGGGAGTTGCAAAACCGTGGCGGTGGGCGCTGCCATTTCACGCAAGTGTGTGAGATCGTGAACAAGGGCATCATGCGTGGCAGAGGTGCTAAGTACGTCACGAGCCACAGTTTTCGGCTCTACGTTTGTAAAAAACACACACACCATAGCTGAACCCTAAAGAACTCGTAATCAAGAGACAACAGAAAGTACTTCTGTTGCACAAATATTGGCGGAACATCCGTAGGGAAACTGTCAATTGATTCCCCCCCCCCCCTTCTCTGTCTGTCTGTCTGTCTGTCTGTCTATCTCTGTCTCTGTCTCCCTTTGCCTCTCTGTCTCTGTCTCCCTCTGTCTCTCGCTGTCTGTCTGTCTGTCTGTCTGTCTGTCTGTCTGTCTGTCTGTCTGTCTGTCTGTCTGTCTGTCTGTCTGTCTGTCTGTCTGTCTGTCTGTCTGTCTGTCTGTCTGTCTGTCTCTCTCTCTCTCTCTCTCTCTCTCTCTCTCTCTCTCTCTCTCTCTCTCTCTCTCTCTCTCTCTCTCTCTCTCTCTCTCTCTCTCTCTCTCTCCGCTATTTTCAGCATTTTCAGGTTAACATGTGTTTTCACTTGAGGTACGCTTTAAGCCAGTATGACAAGACTAGCTATCTTTAGCATGCCTATCAGGCCGTAGTATGACGCACGTAGCTTATCGTGCAGGTCTTGCTATACACATGCTGGTCGTAATCTTATCTTTCACAGTGCCTTGTGTTTATAGTGACTGTGTGTGTTTACAGCCCGCGTGACTTGACTTCTGTGTGCTTTGATGTGTTGTGTATGTTGACAAGTCAAGTGGTTTAGTTCAGAAACCCCACTGGGGGTACATGAAAAAAACATCAATGAAAGAACATCTGGTAAGACACGGCAGTAAACATAAAATACAAGTGCATACAACAAAAAGAAACAAACGGCAACAATAACGAAAACAAAATAGTACGCATTTCCAAAACAGGAAACAACGAGAAACCAGAAAAAGATCATTAACCCAAACAAAAACTAGAGTAAAAAATGAAAATAGATGGGTACAGCAAACACACACTCACTCACTCACATACACGACGCGCGCTTGCACATCCACTCGCCCGCCCTCCCTCCCCCCCCCCCCACACACACACCCAAGATTTGGGGTAAAGGAGGGGGAAAGGGGGATTCGACAGGCAGACATTCTATAAAAAAGAAAAAAAAAAAAAAAAAAAAAAAGATTACAACATTAATAGAAGAAAGGGTAAAAAAAAGATGGAGAAAAAAAAAAAAAAATCTGTTATCGCTCTACGTACTCTTGACATCAGAATTTACTCATAATAAATTTCAAAAAGTGTGCTAAATTACCAATAATCTTTTCTTTTTACTGCAAAAAAGACTGAAATCTATTAACATTTGCATTTTTGCAATAAAATTGTGAAAGATATTTTTTTCTGGATTCAGCACACAAAAAAAGGACAACTAAAAACATAATGGAATTCGTCACCAAAGTCAGCAGATGAACACTTAGTACATAATCTGCCTTCGTAAGGCAGGTTCATTACTCTTCCCCTTTGAATTGGGAGTCTATGGTTTAGTGTTCTAAAATGTACAAATGTGCATGCTAAGTTAAGCGGTAAAATTTGCAAATAATCTTCAGGTGCAAACACGTTTTTAAACATTTGATAATTGTAATAGATTTCTTTTGTTTTAGTTTCTGAGGACCACTGTTGGATATACCGATCTCGTAAAACTCTTGTAACTTTAGACTTAAACCACTGGTTAGAGTAATTCAAGTCAAACTGATGTGTCCACATACCACTTAGGCCAATCCCGTTAAGGACCGTCTCAATAGTGGACAAAAATGGCGATTTATATTTTCCCTTCCTGTACATTTCATAAAGGAATTTGTACATAATATTTGAAAACTTAAACTTGTAATTTATATTTACCAGTTTAAACCCAAACATTTAGCATCTTACACTTTGCCTGGACCTCAAGCGGAAACTGTCCAAGTTCACCATAAACAACTCATTTGCTCAATTTCAAGATTATCTTATAAAAGCGTAGCTGTAGTTTTGATGCAAGGTTTGTCACAGTTGTGTATGTGTGTGTTGACAATTGTGTATGTGTGTTGACAGTTGTGTGTGTGTGTGTGTGTGTGTGTGTGTGTGTGCATGTATCTATATGTGTGCGTACGTGTGTGTGCGGTCATGTATCTATATATATATATGTGTGTGTGTGTGTGTGTGTGTGTGTGTGTGTGTGTGTGTGTGTGTGTGTGTGTGTGTGTGTGTGTGTGCATAATTATATATGAGTGTGTATATGTATGCATGTGTGTGTGTGTTTGTGTGTGTGTTTGTGTATGTGTGTGTGTGTTGTTGTTGTGTATGCGTACGTGTGTGTGCGGTCATGTATCTGTCTGTGTGTGTGCGTGCGTGCGTGCATATATCTATATGTGTGTGTGTACCAGGGGTAATGGCGGTACGCACGAACCAGTGTGAGGGAATGGACGTGACCACGATGTGCACGGTGGCCTTGAAGATTGACTGTGTCCAGGACTACATCCAGCAGACTGACGAGACACTGTGCGCTACCAACGGGAATACCTACGCCAACTTGTGAGTATACAATATAGCCAAAGACACCGGACATACGGTAGCCAAACCACTACATTGACAGTGGCCAAAGACACTACAATCACAGAAGCCAAAATACGCCGAACACGGCTTACACAGTAGCCAAACTGCTACATTCACAGTAGCCAAAAACACTACATACACAGTAGCCAGACTGCTACACTTACAGTAGCCAAAGACACTAAATGCATCGTAGCCAAAGACACTGCTTATACAGTAGCTGAAGACACTACATACACAGTAGCTAAAGACACTACATGCACAGTGGCCGAATAAACTACATCGACGGCACCCAAAGACACTACATAGCCTATACCGTAGCCAAAGCCACTACACGCACTGTAGTTTAAAACGATACACGCACAGTAGTGTAAGACACTACATGCACGGTAGCCAAATACACTACATACACAGTAGCCAAAGAAACTACA
>OY757557.1:1133172-1135672 GCA_963584105.1 Alviniconcha strummeri
TGTGAATCCGAGCCCACGTGAACAGCGCTTAAACGTTAGTGAATCCGAAGCATGTGAACAGCGCTTAAACTGTCAGTGCAATAAGAACATAGACGATTTAGCTGCCACACCGTGTTTTAACTGGAAGGAAAGAATCAAAACATAAGGGAGTTAATTAGCGCTCGAAATACGTGACACAAATACAACAACAACAAAACAAAAACAAAAACCTGAGTCGCTTACGGTAAATCTCACCTGGCATGTGTGTAACTACAAAGTGCCACCAGAGGTATACTAATTGGAAGGAAAGATTGAAACAATGGAGAAAGTCTCACCGAACAATGTGATCTTGACTGTGGATGTGCCTTTGTTGTTCTCAGCGATACAGAAGTAATCCGTGTAGTCACTGGCACGCACATTTTTGACCTGTTGAAAAAAATAAAATCGATAAAATTATCGAGTTTAGTTGAACCCGGTCTTTCTCTCACCAAACAATGTGATCTTGACCGTGGTCGTGCCTTTGTTTTCTCAACGATACAGAAATAATCCGTGCAGTGACTGGCACGCACATTTTTTTATCTGTTGAATTTTTTTTTTAAATCGATAAAATTATCGAGTTCAGTTGAACCAGGTCGCATCTGAAACATGTCAGTCCGGCTCGTTTCCTTCTCTAAGTTGAAGTGATGCTTTACGTCCACAGAAACCGTAGGTTTATTAGGGCCAGGAGCCCAGGACGTCCACCTCGACTTTCACACAGCTCCTGAGCTCTGACCTTCTCTAAGTAACTAAGCGTGGTGCGCGAACTCGAACTAGCTGAGAACCTGCGAACGTGAGTTGATGACAGCAGCTGGTCTGCACTACAGACTCACGAACTCATAGACTCACAGATGTACAGACTGTACAGACGTACAGACTCATAGACATAAAAACTCACAGACGTATAGACTCACAAACTCACAGACTCACACACGTACAAACTCAGTGACGTACAGACTCACAAGCTCACAGACGTACAGACTCACAGGCGTACAAACTCACAGACGTACAGACTCACAAACTCACAGACGTACAGACTCACAAACTCGTACAGACCCACAAACTCACAGACGTACAGAATCAGAAACTCACAGACATACAGACTCACAGACGTACAAACTCGCAGACGTACAGACTCACAAACTCACAGACGTACAAACTCACAGACGTACAGACTCACAAACTCACAGACGTACAGATTCATAAACTCGTACAGACTCACAAACTCTCAGACGTACAGAATCACAAACTCACAGACGTACAGACTCACAGACGTACAAATTCACAGACGACAGGCTCACAAACTCACAGACATACAGACTCACAGACGTACAATCTCACAGACGTACAGACTCACAAATTTACAGACGTACAAACTCACAGACGTACACGTACAGACTCACAGACGTACAGACTCACAAATTCACAGACGTAGAAACTCACAGACGTACACGTACAGCCTCACAGATGTACAGACTCACAAACTTACAGACTTACAAACTCACAGATGTACAAACCTACAGCCTCACAGACGTACAGTAAGTAAGTAAGTAAGTAAGTAAGTAAGTAAGTAAGTAAGTAAGTAAGTAAGTAAGTAAGTAAGTAAGTAAGTAAGTAAGTAAGTAAGTAAGTAAGTAAGTAAGTAAGTAAGTAAGTAAGTAAGTAAGTAAGTTGGTGTTTTACTCCCAGTCAACCAGTGCAGTTATATCAGGGCGGTACGCATTTTGTCTTCTTTCTTTTCTTTTTTTTCTTTTTTAAAGTGTATACATGTTAAAACTAGCACATGTACAATTTTAAAACCTTACTTAAAATGGTTTACTGTTGCTTTACGTCCACAGAAACCGTAGACTTATTAGGGACGGGCGTACTTAAAAGGTGAGTAAGACACAGACATAACTAAAAAAGTGATTTCAAGTTTAAATGTTTCCAAAAATATTGATTTCTTTCAAAAAGTTAAACATCTTCTCAGGTGTGACTGACAGACCTCCAGATTCCCGGACATGACAGACGTCCAGACATACCTTGAGGGTGTACCACTGATTCCCGGACATGACAGACGTCCAGACATACCTTGAGGGTGTACCACTGATTCCCGGACATGACAGACGTCCAGACATACCTTGAGGGTGTACCACTGATTCCCGGACATGACAGACGTCCAGACATACCTTGAGGGTGTACCACTGATTCCCGGACATGACAGACGTCCAGACATACCTTGAGGGTGTATCACTGACTCCCGGACATGACAGACTGCCAGACTTACCGTACCTTCAGGGTGTACCACTGCTCCTCGGACATGACAGACTTCCACACGTACCTTGAGGGTGTACCACTGCTCCTCGTACATGACAGACTTCCACACGTACCTTGAGGGTGTACAACTGCTCCTCGTACATGACAGACTCCCAGACGTACCTTCAGGGTGTACCACTGCTCCCCGGACATTAGGTTCTGGTTGTCGGTCGTCTGCTTGGAGTTGACG
>OY757557.1:1140060-1157001 GCA_963584105.1 Alviniconcha strummeri
GGTTGATTGATCAGTTGGCTCAGGCTGTACAGATACTACTTTTTATTGACCAGTTGGCCCTCTCTAGAGTTTCTATTTTTATTGATCATTGGCTCTGGCTCTAGAGTTGCTACTTTTATTGGTCAGTTTGCTCTGGCTCTAGAGTTGCTACTTTTATTGGTCAGTTGGCTCTGGCTCTAGAGTTGCTACTTTTATTGGTCAGTTGGCTCTGGCTCTAGAGTTGCTACTTTTATTGGTCAGTTGGCTCTGGCTCTAGAGTTGCTACTTTTATTGGTCAGTTGGCTCTGGCTCTAGAGTTGCTACTTTTATTGATCAATTGGCTCAGGCTCTTACTTTTATTGATCAGTTGGCTCTAGTTACTATTTTTATCGATCGGCTGGCTCTGGCTCTACTTACTACTTTTATTGATCAGTTGATTTAGGCTCTAGAGTAACTGCTTTTGCTTGATTGACTAAGGAGTGTGACATTTCCGGCTTGTTTGGGTTTTTATTTGGGTTTGGATCGAGTTTGAAGGACTGACTTCGTGACAGGTTCATATATAAGCATACGTTTAAAATGCGTACGCACGCACGCACACACACAGACATACACACACACACACACACACAGAGCCAGAAAGGCTAACACATTGTACACAGGCAACATCAAACCAGACGAAAGTCTTTTCTGTTGTTACGAAATGGTATTTTAATAAAATGTTCACATATACATGGTCAATGTTTTCATGCATTAAAAAAAGGAATGTATGATAACGAATTATAAGCCTGATAAAAAAAATATTTCTCTCTTCATTCTTTAAATATTGCATGCTGCTTTTACAGTGTACGCATCCAAAATCCAAGTAAATGCAATGGAAACAAAAGGTATGGACTGAACTTCATTCACGCACAACATAAGAAAAGAAGCCTAACTTTTTCGTCTCTAAATTGTTGAGAATAACGTGTACTGTATGCCACATGATGATATAAACAGCAAGATTGTTTGGGGTTATTTAAAAATAAAAAATCCCCTTTATCCCCAGTCTTGGAACAAGAAGGAGAGGGATGGGGGTGGGGGGGGGGGGGGAGACGAAAAAAATCCATTCACAAACAATGACCATGTGTGGATGGGGGTGATCCTCTATCCAAGTCACAAATTTCAAATCAATCATTGTGTACATCATTATTACATGTGATGAAAATGTACATGTGTTTTGTATTTTAAACTTTTGCGTTTTTGTAACTCTTGTTTTTTTAAACCATCAAAAAAAAAATTAAAAAAATGTAAAGTTCAAATTCAAGAACTTGTCTTGCTCTCACCAAAATCACTTCTTTGTGATTCTACCCCCCAAATTTTGTCTTACAATTTTTTTTGTATAGTCCTATCAATTTTTTTTAATAAATCAAATGAACTATGAAAGGAACGAAAATGAGATTCCCATGTGTTTAATACAGGTAGGAAATTACATTGCCAAATAATGATTATATTCTCAATCCTAGATATAAAATGATTGCATTTACAGTTTTGATGTGAGGCAAAAAAAAAAAAAAAGAAGAAGAAAAGATCATTGGCTATGTACAGATGAATGACCGAAATGATTATTTGCAGTTAGTTTTCTTCTCATTCAACAAAGAGCATCTCTTTTCCTGTCCAGCTATAAATAGAAGTCTTACTCTAACTGGTCTAAAACCAAGCTATTTTTCTTTGTCTTCAGCTTAACAACTAAACACTATACTCCTTGTTCTAAGTCCTACTCTAACTGGCCTAAAACCAAGCTAATTTTCTTTGCCTTCAGCATAACAACATCTATATATACTCCTTGTTCTCTTTTGCTTCGGTGAACTTTGGAAACCAAGGATTTATTCAGGTTTAGCGGAACAAATTCACGGACATTTTCATTGCTGTGGTTGTTGCTGTCAAGGACATAAATATATTTTTTTGTAAAACAGAAAACAGCAGCAATAAGCAAAAGAAGGAAAAAAAAGCCTGCTTTCACAAGAACAAAACAATGTACATATGCTGATTACTGGACGAGGGCAAACTGTTGGCAGCAGCCAAGACACCCGATGAAAAGTACTGTACACCACAATCTCAATGTTCAAGAACTATGAGTACTATTCCCAGGTTTGACTGATTTTCAAAAGGTGTGCAACATGTACTCCCAAAAATTTCAGATCTAATCTGGGCTTCATTGACATGCTATGGACAGCCGAGAAGGCGACTTTCAAAACTCAAGGACTTCCAAGCACTCTCAGGAACTCTAAATCTCTGGGAAATGGCAATTCCATTCAGTTAAATTCAGTCACTCTATTCACCATCTGACCTAGAACATGGAATCAATTATTCAACGATGGATATATTTACAATTAACAACTTGCAACTGCGAGTACCGCTGTTGCCCAGGTTATTTTAAACCCTGTTTATGAGAATAGAAACAGAAACAACACTGGTCCATTCATCTGACAAGTTTTCATTCGCAGCATTTCTAACATGAATGAGCCCCCTCCCCACCCCACCCTTGAAGCCAATGCAACCCCCTGCTCATTTGTTTGTTTGTGTGTGAGTGTGTGTGTGTGTGTATTGTATGCATGTACATGTGTGTGTGTGTGTGTGTGTGTGTGTGTGTGTGTGTGTGTGCATTGTATTCATGTACATGTGTGTGTGTGTGTGTGTGTGTGTGTGTGTGTGTGTGTGTGTGCATTGTATTCATGTACATGTGTGTGTGTGTGCATTGTATTCATGTACATGTGTATGTGTGTGTGTGTGTGCGCATTGTATTCATGTACATGTATGTGTGTGTGTGTGTGTGTGTGTGTGTGCATTGTATTCATGTACATGTGTGTGTGTGTGTGTGTGTGTGTGTGTGTGTGTGTGTGTGTGTGTGCATGACACATCACTGATTCAGTGCGACACATCAATGAGGGTGACATGTCACTGATTTAGGGTGACACGTCACTGATTCAGGGTGACACATCACTGACTGAAGGTGACTCGTCAATGACTGAGGGTGACACATCACTGATTCAGGGTGACGCATCACTGATTCAGGGTGACACATCATTGATTCAGGGTGACGCATCACTGATTCAGGGTGACGCATCACTGATTCAGGGTGACACATCACTGATTCAGGGTGACACGTTGGAGGAGCAGCAGCAGAGTTGGAAGGAGGGCGAGAGCCGACAACTGCAGCAAGGCAGCACGAGCACTAGGCAGTGATGGACAGTTGGGCCCCTGGCATTCCATGGTTTCTGGAACAATGCCACACCACACAGACCGGTAAGTGAACTACACCACATTACAACAATGGACTGTGGTAAAAACCATACATATTACGAGCACTAGGCAGTGATGGACAGTTGGGCCCCTGGCATTCCATGGTTTCTGGAACAATGCCACACCACACAGACCGGTAAGTGAACTACACCACATTACAACAATGGACTGTGGTAAAAACCATACATATTACGAGCACTAGGCAGTGATGGACAGTTGGGCCCCTGGCATTCCATGGTTTCTGGAACAATGCCACACCACACAGACCGGTAAGTGAACTACACCACATTACAACAACAGACTGTGGTAAAACCATCCATATTACATGTTAGCCTCAGAGCAAGCTGTCACAATCTGAAACACAGTGAGGCCTTTAGTACCACTTAATTCGTCCTAATGAACACACAAATAAACAATTAATAAATAATGCTACTCAGTTGAGGCAGCTTTTGAAAGAAGGGTGCTGGAAAGCCACGCTTGGAGTGTAGGTTCCCACCGGTTCCAGAAAATAAGGCAACTCACCGAAAAGAGTGATGGTGGCTTCGTGTCGCCCCTTGCTGTTGGTACCAATGCAGTAGTAGTCCGTGAAGTCATTGGCCTGGACATTCTTCACCTGAGCACAGTAGGAGCACAAGCATAAGCAGTGTTACACACTCACACAAAATGCAACTCAGTTACACACTCAAGACACACAAAATGCAACCCAGTCACACACTCACACAAAATGCAACTCAGTTACACACTCAAGACACACAAAATGCAACCCAGTCACACACTCACACAAAATGCAACTCAGTTACACACTCACACAAAATGCAACTCAGTTACACACTCACACAAAATGCAACTCAGTTACACACTCACACAAAATGCAACTCAGTTACACACTCACACAAAATGCAACTCAGTTACACACTCACACAAAATGCAACTCAGTTACACACTCACACAAAATGCAACTCAGTTACACACTCACACAAAATGCAACTCAGTTACACACTCACACAAAATGCAACTCAGTTACACACTCACACAAAATGCAACTCAGTTACACACTCACACAAAATGCAACTCAGTTACACACTCACACAAAATGCAACTCAGTTATACACTCACACAAAATGCAACTCAGTTACACACTCACACAAAATGCAACTCAGTTACACACTCAAGACACACAAAATGCAACTCAGTTACACACTCAAGACACACAAAATGCAACTCAGTTACACACTCAAGACACACAAAATGCAACTCAGTTACACACTCACACAAAATGCAACTCAGTTACACACTCAAGACACACAAAATGCAACTCAGTTACACACTCAAGACACACAAAATGCAACTCAGTTACACACTCACACAAAATGCAACTCAGTTACACACTCAAGACACACAAAATGCAACTCAGTCACACACACACACAAAATGCAACTCAGTCACACACACACACAAAATGCAACTCAGTCACACACACACACAAAATGCAACTCAGTCACACACACACACAAAATGCAACTCAGTCACACACACACACAAAATGCAACTCAGTTACACACTCACACAAAATGCAACTCAGTTACACACTCACACAAAATGCAACTCAGTTACACACTCAAGACACACAAAATGCAACTCAGTTACACACTCAAGACACACAAAATGCAACTCAGTTACACACTCAAGACACACAAAATGCAACTCAGTTACACACTCACACAAAATGCAACTCAGTTACACACTCAAGACACACAAAATGCAACTCAGTTACACACTCAAGACACACAAAATGCAACTCAGTTACACACTCAAGACACACAAAATGCAGCTCAGTTACACACTCAAGACACACAAAATGCAACTCAGTTACACACTCAAGACACACAAAATGCAGCTCAGTTACACACTCAAGACACACAAAATGCAACTCAGTTACACACTCACACAAAATGCAACCCAGTCACACACTCACACAAAATGCAACCCAGTCACACACTCACACAAAATGCAACCCAGTCACACACTCACACAAAATGCAACTCAGTTACACACTCACACAAAATGCAACCCAGTCACACACTCACACAAAATGCAACCCAGTCACACACTCACACAAAATGCAACCCAGTCACACACTCACACAAAATGCAACTCAGTCACACACACACACAAAATGCAGCTCAGTTACACACTCACACAAAATGCAACCCAGTCACACACTCACACAAAATGCAACCCAGTCACACACTCACACAAAATGCAACCCAGTCACACACTCACACAAAATGCAACCCAGTCACACACTCACACAAAATGCAACCCAGTCACACACTCACACAAAATGCAACCCAGTCACACACACACACAAAATGCAACCCAGTCACACACTCACACAAAATGCAACCCAGTCACACACTCACACAAAATGCAACCCATTCACACACTCAAGACACACAAAATGCAACCCAGTCACACACTCACACAAAATGCAACCCATTCACACACTCAAGACACACAAAATGCAACCCAGTCACACACTCACACAAAATGCAACCCAGTCACACACTCACACAAAATGCAACCCATTCACACACACAACATGCAACAGTCACACACACACACACACACACACAATGCAACCCAGTCACACACACAGTCACCCCCCACACCCCACCCCACCCCCCCAAAAAATGCAGCCCAGTCACACACACAGTCACCCATAAAATGCAACCCTGTCATACCCCACCCACCCACAAAATAATGCAACCCAGTCACACGCAGTCACCCCCCCCCCCCCCCCCCACCACCCCACTCTCCCAAAAAGCAACCCAGTCTCTCTCTCACACACACACAATGCACCCTCCCTCCCCACACACATCCACATCAGGTACGGAGATCACAACTGACCGATTCACATGCACACAGATTAATACCTTGAGTGTATACCACTGCTCTCCCGCCTTCAAGTTCTGGTTGTCCGTGGTCTGTTTGTTGATGTCATATTTATCATCATCGGTGATCTTGGCGCGACCCTGGTTGATCAGACGCTCCCACGTCACAGTGGGTTCAGGGTGACCTTGGGGAGGGAAACCATTGAATCAGTTACGGTTTCTGCTGTCTGAGCCAGCGTTTTGTGCCCAGCTTCAGCGTTCCCGCAAACGTTTTGCTACAAATTCGCAAACATCCCCGACCATTTTCCACAACTCAACAACCAGATTGGAGAGAATACTTACGGTAGTTACCCACTCACCTTTGATTCACCACATTCCATAGATGTACATGCTTCCCTTCAGAGCTATGTTTACAGTTTAGAATGAAATGCAAGAGGATTGCCATTTCGTACGAATATAACTTGCATGAGCCATAGCATGAAGCTATCTCTGGCTAGTAATTCATGAAGTCAGAAAATCCCTTGCCTATCACAGTAGACAAAATCCAAACACATAATAGGTTCAAAAGAATGCTAATTATTAGGACAAAACACACACAGCCAGTTTGGCCTAGCGTTAAGGCGTTAGGCGGTTAAGCGGAAGGACCTTGGTTCGATACCGCTTCGGCTCTCCTTTCTCTTCAGAAAGGTTGTGGTCTGTGGACACTGTCTTGTGACTTTGTCCATCACTTCCTACTGAAACATTAAAATGGCTCTCATCGCTGCCCATCTTAATGCAGAAGTCATTCTGGTGGTGACAGTGTAGCGATAGGTATATAATCTCCCTCTCCCCCCACCTCCATACCCCCTGTCCCTAATAAGCTGTAGGGTTTCTGTGGACGTTAAGCACCATGTTTACTTCGGACAAAACACAGCATTGCAAACTTTCGGGGTAATCCCCTTTATCAAGCTTCAAGATGACACTTAAACAGTTAAGCGTTGAAACAAAATGATGAGAAATGAGATGGAGAGCTAAGACACTGATCTGGTTTCGGTTGAACTATGTTGCTTTCCTGTCCAGTGCTTGGAAGAATGTGGTACTAGGACATACTTCCAAACAATGGACACGAAAACAACAAAACTCAACCGATAACAGATAAATGTCTTAGTTCTCCATCTCATCATATTTCACCATTTAGCTGTTGTTTAAGTGTCATTTTGTAGATTGATAAAGGGGATTACCCCAGAAATTTGGACATGTTTGAAATGTGTTTTGTCCTAATAAATATATTTCTTTCGAACCTTTTACATGTTTGGATCTTGTTTTAAAACGCTAGCAGGCATTCTTGTTTCAGATTCTCGATATGCTGTTTTTGAAATAAATTATATAAAAAATATTTTTTTAAACAACAAAAACAAAAACAAAAAACTGTCCACACCCCAGCCTGACTCACCTTTGACAATGCATTCCAGCTTGGCGTCAAAGCGCCGGTTCTGCGCCTGGCCCACGGAATTTTGCACGATGCGGGTCTTTGGGGCGTGAAAGATCAAGACCTGCGCTAGATGTTCTGCTGGCGGTTTGATGTTGTTGTCGGCGACGCAGCGGTAGACCCCCATGTCGTTCACTGTCACGTTGTACATGGGCAAGGTCGGGCTCTGTGCGGAGCGAGGTAAGAGGAAGAATTAAGGTGAAGGTTGATGTGACTGGATGCAAGTCAAGCCCAGTGAAAACGCTAGCTCTTCAAAAAACAAATCAGAACTCTTGAGCGGTATATGGTATACCAATAAATTGTTTTATCGTCTTATCATTTCCTATCCCTCTCTCTTTCTCACAAAGGGTACGACTGTAACCAAGCCCCTTTTTTTCACAGACCCCATTTCCCAGGGGATGCGACTGAGAGAGCTGAGTTGGTAGAGCATCCGACTGAAAAGCCAGACGCAATACTGACGCAGGATTTGAGCCCCAGCGCAGCAAGGATTTTTTTTTCTCTGAGTCAACTTTCAGAGCAGACTCTCTTACGGTGTCTGTACAGCCCCCCTGTGCGCAATCGCATGCATCAACATCTGTGAGCACATTAAAAAACCAAAGCACTGGCAGCCCCTACCACTGTCTGGACGCATACACAAACACTGCACCTACTGGTAAGAATGGGCAGCGCTGCTCTTGTGGCTGCTGTAGTTGTACCCAGGTAATGTCAGCTGAATTTCCCACAAAGGACTCAAACAAGCATATAAAAAACAGTAATTAACCAAAATTCAATTTGTCCTTTTACTAAAATTGTGAGTCAAAACTCACAATAAAACTCAAGTGAAGCCAAGACAACCATCAACTGACTGACCCTAAACTGAGCGTAGCCCACAGGAAGAAATCCTCCGTCTGATTTCGTCCAGGTGATGTTTGGAGCCGGTATGCCGGACGCGGCGCAGACCAGGGTGGCATTCTGACCCTGGTCAATCTGAAGAACAGCTGTTGTGTCACCAGGGCGGATTGTCGGCGGCACTGGGGAACAAATGGAAACGTAAGCGGTTTCAGATTTCTGAGCAAGCGGATCCACTGAACTCATCATTATTCAAAGGCAAGGCTTAGGAGTTGTACGCACATCTGTGGAAACATATCTTTCCACTTTCCAGCAGCTAAAGTCTGGAACTCTATTCCTACAACTGTCTGCAAATCTTCGCCTCTCTCCTCTTTCAAGAAAAATCTAAACACATATCTTTTTAAAAAACACTTATCTCTTGGTTTGTAAAGCACCTTTTCTGCAGTTTGACCGTCGAGTGTATGCGTGTATGTAGAGGAGGTGGTGTTAATATGATTACAGATGTCCTGTACAGTGTAAATATGTACATACTTTTTTGTGTAAAGTGTTTAGAGCTAAGTCATGTTGTGGACACTGCACTATAGTCTATAGAAGTGCTATGTGTTATTATTACATCTGACAAAATTCATGTTCTCTCCCATCTTTCCCATCTGCATTTATGGGGGTTGGGGGTTGGGAACAACTTTGAGGAGAATACTCAATGCAAGAGGAAGGTTGGTTTTTTGGGGGGTTCTCACACACATCAAAAATAAAAAAATACAGGCTTTAAAATCTGAACTATTTCACATCTGAGCAATCAAAATTACTAGAGGTGAAGGCATGTGCAAGGAACACAGAATAGTAGACTATGTAACCGCTGATGTTTAAATTAAAAAATTTTTTTTTTATCAATGTCATGCTGAAGTATGGAATGCACAATTTCTCTCTTTGTGAAAATAGAAATAAATTATTATGCTGTGGGCAATAATTAACACAAAGCTAATGAAGTTTAGTGTTGTGGTAACTTTTACAGCTACAATGCTGTAGTAACTTTTATGATTACAACCACCATGTTGTAGTAACTTGTAAAAGCTGGCTGACTGGGCATAAAACACCAAGTTATTTACATACTGTAACTATGGCTACAGCTACAATAAGGGAGGTAAGCAGCCACTTGAAAAAGAGTTACAGCCCTTTACTTTTATTAGCAGCAATACCCAACTGACAGGATTTCCAGCATATTAGGATATAACTTGAAAGACAAGTGACCAAAACTGTGGAAGAAAAACTACAACTTTTGCTGGCTTTCATGCTGTGAGAAAAGGCCTAGAATTACTTTTTTGTTTAATTATTCATTTATTTTCCACTTGAAACTTTGCCTGGCTTTGGCATGCAAAAATTTGCATCCTATCCTTGGATTTGAAAGGGTTCCTGAAGCAGTTCCATGTTTAAACTAGAAGCAGAAGTAAAGGGAAACTGCAACTGGTCTGTAAACTTAGAAAAGTGCCAATATTTCCATTTGCTGGCTTTATTTGGTTGTTCTACAATTTAGCATTTAACCCCTTCACTGTCACGACGTCACCTGAAGTGCAAAATTTGAAACCCTTAAATCTTTTTGTCTTCCTTTTCGCACAGGTAAGTGAAAGGACTTTCATCAAACTGCACAGCATTGAAAGCAGATGTTAATTGTTATAGGGCTGCAAAGTATACTCTTTGCAGGCACATCCCTGCATTTTTCAGCCCAGAAATATTAGACTCGGGCAGTGAAGGGGTTAAAAGCAGAAAATCTGAAAGCTTTGTTTTGTTTTGTTTCATATTTGAGCCCCCCCCCCGCCCCCCCCCCCCCCCTTTTATTTTTATATTTGAGCCTCCTGGTTCTTTACCTACACAGAAAAGACAAATACTGGTTCATAATACACTTGATATTTTTGACACACATTCCAGTCCTGTTCAAGACCTCAGTGAGTCATACCAACTACCCAACTACTGAACTAGTGGGCACAGCAGGCAACCATGGCTGTTTTCCCAGCTTTCAAGATGCCAATTTTTAGCGAAGAGGGCCAGAAACCAAGTTAAGAACTCAACACTCAAGGTAGGTAATTAGCTCTCGAAATACATAACACATGCACAACAACAAAGACCCGAGTCACCGACAGTAAATCTCACCTGGCATGCATGTATATATATATGCAGGGTGCATAAACTCCACCAGAGGTTCATCCTCATCAGTTTTTTCAAGTTAAAAACTGTTACGGTATTTTGTTCTTGGTTTGTTTTGTTTTGTCTTTTAAGTCTGATCATATATGGCCTGTCAAGTGCGATTTTGCTGAATTGCCCAATACTTTAACATTGCTCACAGTCAGTTCTCTGAATTGCCCAATACTTTAAGGTTGCTCACAGTCAGTTCTCTGAATTGCCCAATACTTTAAGGTCACTTAAATTTAGTTAATTGAATTGCCCAGTACTTTAACATCGCTCGCAAAGTTCACTGAATTGCCCCATACTTCAATGTTGCTCACAAAAGTTAACTGAATTGTCCCATACTTTAATGTTGCTCGCACAGTTGCAGTCAGTTCACTGAATTGCCCAATACTTTAATGTTGCTTGCAGTCAGTTCACTGAATTGCCCAAAACTTTAATGTCGCTCGCACAGTCGCAGTCAGTTCATTAAACTGCCCAATACTCTAACATTGCTTGCAGTCAGTCCCAATATTTTAACATCGCTCACAAAATAAAGTTCACCGAATTGCCCAATACTTTAACATCACTCGCAAAAGTTCACTGACTTGCCCAATACTTTAGCATCGCTTGCGGTCAGTTCACTGACTTGCCCAATACCTTAATATTGTTTGCATAGTCGCAGTCAGTTCACTGACTTGCCTAATACTTTAATGTCGTTTGCAGTCAGTTCGCTGACTTGCCCAATACTTCAACATTGCTCACACAGTTGCAGTCAGTCCACTGCCCTGCCCAATACTTTAACGTCACTCGCAGTCAGTTCACTGACTTGCCCACTACCTTAACGTTGCTCACACAGTCGCAGTCAGTTCACTGACTTGCCCAATACTTTAACATTGCTGCAGTCAGTTCACTGACTTGCCCAAAACTTTAACATCGCTCACACAGGCTGTCAGTCCACTCCATTGCCCAATACTTTAACATCGCTCGCAGGCAGTTCACTGAACTGCCCAATACTTTATTGTCACTTGCAGTCAGTTCACCGACTTGCCCAAAACTTTAACGTCGCTCACACAGTCAGTCAGTTCACTGAATTTTGCAATACGTTGCTCGCAGGCAGTTTACTGAATTGCCCAATACGTTATTGTCGCTTGCAGTCAGTTCGCTGACTTGTCCAAAACTTTAACATCACTCGCAGTCAGTTCCCTGACTTGCCCAAAACGTTACCACCGCTCACAGCCAGTCAATCACCTTGAACGGTGATCCTTCCAAGTTTGCTGGGCCACTGGTCAAAGGCAACGGCCGTGATGTGGATGGTACACTTGTACGTCCCTGCGTCCGTCTCCCCCAGGCGCCGCACGACCAGCATGTAGGTCTCCCGGTCTCCCGACACCCGCTTCTGCACCTCGTATTTGCGCAGCCCTCCGATCATGGGGTTGAGCTGTATCACGATGTCCTCATCTCTGGACAGGGGCTCTTCCGTGTCCACATGCTCCCACATCACCTGACAAAAACAGGAAGCTCCGATAATCATTCACCCCAATATAACCAAAATGGTTGACTGGGCATAAAACACCATGCTACTTACTTACTTACTCTGATAATCACAGATTCACACAGGCTTGCAGTAGCACTCCTAAGGTTGCGTGAATGAATGAAAATTTATATATATATATTATACTAGTGCGTAACAAACTTTCACACAAGACGTTGCATGTTCACAGCGCCAGATACACACAGTGCATACATGTAAGCTCTCGCAAGCTAAAACTACCAAAGGCCACTTGTACCAAGAAATACAAACAGCCCCTACCCACCCACCCTTTTCCAAAAGTGCACTATATATAGCAGTTCAATGTAAAAATATATACAGTTACAAATAACGATAACAGAAAAAGGAATCAAGCACACAAACACACATGCATGCACATCTACAGTGTGTGTGTGTGTGTGTGTGTGTGTGTGTGTGTGTGTGTGTGTGAGACTGTGTTTATGTGTGCATGCATGTGTGTGACTGTGTGCATGATTGTATGTGTCACTGTTTGTGCACACATGTGTATGTGATTGTGAATGTCTATGTGTTTATGTGTGCGTGTAACTCACTATCACTGTAAGTGTTTGTGTGTGCGCATGCACACATGTGTGAGTGAGTGTGTGTGTGTGAGAGAGAGAGAGAGAGAGAGAGAGAGAGAGAGAGAGGAGAGAGAGAGAGAGAGAGAGAGAGAGAGAGCAAGACAGAGAGAGAGAGAGAGAGAGAGAGAAGAGAGAGAGAGAGAGAGAGAGAGAGAGAGAGAGGAGCAAGAGAGAGAGAGAGAGAGAGAGAGAGAGAGAGAGAGAGAGAGAGAGAGTGTGTTTGTGTTTGTATGCGACTGTGTGTGACTTTTAGCATTAATGCTGGGAGTTAGAGTCAAATAACTAAGAACAAATATGAACCAGATTAGAATAATTAATTTAGAATTAGAGAGAGAAATTACACAGACTAGACTTGAAACCATAATAATATAAGAAAAGAAATCTGAAGCAAGAATCATAATGACTGCTACAGGTTCTAAAACAAGATCCAAACACATGAAAGGTTCAAAGAACACTTGTTTATTATGACACAGACACCCAATCTGCAAATGTTTGGGGTAATCCCCTTTGTCAAGCTACAAAATGACACTTTTCAACCATTTAACTGTTGGGGGCGGGGATAGTTCAGTGGTTAGAGCGCCGGACTCGTGATTGAAAGGTCGCGGGTTCGAATCCCGGCTGGAACGGCTGGAGAATTTTCTTCTCCAGGTCGACTTTCTGTGCTGACTCTTATTTCGGTATCCGTTCCACCCCCGTGTTACCGCAGTAGCACGTAAAAAATCCCGGTCATACTGCCAAAAGTGCAGGTTACAGCTAAACACGCATACACCTTACGTATGTGGCTTTTATTGAACCGTGCTTCGGCATTGGTCACAACTTGTCCCTAATATGTCAAATGACATCTGAGGACATTAAGCATCAACTCATCATCATCATCATTTAACTGTTGTTTAAGTGTTATTTTGTAGCTTGACAAAAGGGATACCCTGAACATTTGTAGATTGTGTGTTTGTGTCTTAATATTATAATAACTTACTTACTCTTAACAAATAATATGACTCATATGGTTTGTTTTGACACAAACACACAGTCTGCATATTAATTATTATGCGGAGTAAAAAGAAAGAAAGAAAGAAAGAAAGAAAGAAAGAAACACACACAAACAACAACCCTTATCAACTTATCAAGAGAGAAAAGAACACAACACTGTTCCACTTCAGTTTCACACACTGTTCCACTTCAGTTTCACACACTGTTCCACTTCAGTTTCACACACTGTTCCGCTTGAACAGTTTTACACATTGTTCCAGTTGAACAGTTTTACACATTGTTCCACTTGAACAGTTGTACACATTGTTCCACTTGAACAGTTGTACACATTGTTCCACTTGAACAGTTTTACACATTGTTCCACTTCAGTTTCACATGGTTCCATTTCAGTTTTAAACTCACTGCCCCTCAGTCTCACTTTTACTGTTTCAGCCCAATACAGAACAAAGCAAAACTCTTCCATCATGGCACCAGGGACACAGAGGGGTGCAGAGTAATATACTACGTACCACGCTGGTCTGCTTGTTGGTGACGGTGCAGTTGAGACGCCCTGTTCGTCCCACCTGCTGAACTTCTGGCCAGATCTCATCCACAATCTCTGATCTTGGCCTTTCACTGCAAGATATTCACCCAAATGGCATGCATGCCATGATCAAAACTCAACAGGGACAAGGTAAACCGTCTATTTAAATCAAACACACAAAGGGTTCAAAGAACGCTATTTATTTAAATTATTAGGACAAAACACAACATCTGAACATGTGAATTTTAGGGTAAGTATGTAAGGTAAACTGGTGTTTTAACTTTTACGCCGTCAACCAGTGCAGTTATATCAGGGCGATGAATTTTTATGGTAATCAGTAAACAATTATTAAACAGCAAAGAACAACGAAAAATGAGATGGAGAGCTAAGATGCCTATCTGTTTTTGGTGAGCTGTGTTCTTTTCCTGCCCAGTGTACACCAGGGTTTTATTCTTTAATCAAGGTAAGCCAGAGTTCAAGTTACCCAATAATTTCTGGTATTTCACTGATTAAGGTCAGCATTATAATTTATGCCAGAAACGATCATCAAATGGTCAGATTTATCAGCTGCTAGTTTGGTTGACCAGTTCTCAGCAAAAAATAAAAGCAAAAACAAAAAGCAAAGACAGTGCATGTAGCGTGCTCTGTGTGTGTGTGTGTGTGTGTGTGACACTCTGAGCATTGCTTTCCGGCACCTTCCTCCAAACTCTGCCAGATTTGGTTATGCCACTGGTAAGGCACTCTTTATCTCTGCGTAGCTGTCCACCAATGTGGTCAGTGCCTTCCAAAACATTTGGGTACTGATAAGACTGTGGAAGCAACTGAACGCCCAAGCACGCATGTAAACATGAAACGCATCCATCCCGGGTATAAAAAAAGAAGTTCCGGTCTCATTTCAAACAATTCTGGTTTTATCTGCACTGGTGTAAGCAACAATGGTCAGTTATAAAACAAACGTCTGATAAAAGTGATATCTGAGTTGTTTGAAACAAACTGACTATCTGTTTGAGCACCAACAAAAAAATTGCTCACTAGCTCAGTTTTCTGGACCCTATGGAGTAACTAAATACGGTAGTGGTTGAAGGAAGGATGATGTAAACCAGTGCTTGGAGTTTGTGTGTATGTTGTAATGTAAAGGAGGAGGGGTGCAGTGGTGGTTGAGCACTAGCAGTTCTAGTGGCGATATAAACAGCCATGTATCTGATTGGTTTCAGTGACTGTCTGACCCATTTCATGAACTACTTCCACCACACTTACATAGTTTACAGTCCATAGATCTGATTGTCTGACCCATTTCCATGAACTACTTTCACCACACTTACACAGGCTATAGATCTGATTGTCTGACCAGTTTCTGTGAACTACTTTCACCACACTTACGCTATACTGTCTATAGTCTACCTATGTCAGATCAGTTCGGAAAAGCGTCTAAGACATTTTCCTAACACAATCACTGACTGGTAAATGCCTTTACTCAATTACTGAAAAAAAGTGCAGGTTCAGGACAGGGAAGGGAGCAATGTGTTTTTTACTAGTACTGTAGTAGGCAGTAGTACTAGTAGTAGATTGATCTCTGTAGTACCAGTGGTACAGTGGTAGTACTTACTATAGATAGTCATATATCTGACCAGTTTACAGTTACAACTTTACAGTACTTACTGTCTTACTGGTTTCCATGAACCACTTTATAACCACCTGTCTGAAAAATGTCTAGTGCACTCACTGAAGACTGTGAACTTGTGTACGAACAGTAAGACACTGATCAGGATTTGTCAATCTAAGTTCTCAGTCTAAAAATGTCTATGGTCTTCTGAAGAATTTGTACTTGACCAACTATTGTTGTCCCTCCTTATTACAATATCAGGTTTATGGGAAATTATGCAGTTAATGAGCTTTATAAATTATAAACAGAGCTCTGATTTACTGCTTATGAAATATGAACATTAACGGCCAATGCAAAGTGACAAAAACTGACAATTCCATAACAATAATAACATATTAATATTATAATATCAGTTAGTACTTTATGAACATAATAAGTCCAAACTGTGAGTGATTCACCGATTCTGTGAGTGTGATCCACGACTCATTGTTATTAATTCCAACATGGTGCTTTCGTGTTCTTCGCGTTTCATTACTTTCAATAGGCACGTCTTGACAGTAGATCATACAAATAAGAATAGATGCAGAATGCTTCGTCCACTTTTACTGAACGAAATCTGTTGTCAAAACTAACCACGGTTAGAAATTAACACTTTCTGTGGGTGATAATATGATCCGAATAAATTCAGCTACCGCGCTGGCCACTCAAGCGACAAACTGTCAAAACGCGGAAATGGAAATTGGGTCACCACAAGTTCGTTTCCTAAGCCCGCTGAGA
Organism: Alviniconcha strummeri; assembly: GCA_963584105.1. Lineage (NCBI taxonomy): Eukaryota > Metazoa > Mollusca > Gastropoda > Provannidae > Alviniconcha > Alviniconcha strummeri. The sequence continues at coordinate 1,156,689 of OY757557.1, forward strand.
CACCTGCAGAAACTGCATCTACCTGCGCCTTTACTTACCTAGTGTAACACAAAGTGCTACCAACACCAGATATATTCTGCAGTCCATCGCTGTACAGGTGTAATTTCACATGACCTGCCAGCAAAACAGAACAATTCCAGCAAAACAGAACAATTAGGCCAAGAGCTTTTTCACCTGACCGTACGAACGACTCGCTTCCCGGTTTTGTCAGGTACGCTGGCTCAGTCAGAACAGGTAAGGCATTTTGGAATCATTCCAAATGCGTATGCTCGGAATGTGACGCAGGGCTCGAGAGGGCTTTCGGTTCATTCTT
>OY757557.1:1157201-1159701 GCA_963584105.1 Alviniconcha strummeri
TCCCTTTATTTAGAACTCGGGTGTGTTAGAATTAGCCGAGAGCATTCTCCCATGCAAGCGGGGTCTAACACCTAGATGGTGGTTTTCCTTCGCTAGTATCGGGCTGATATCGTCTCACTGTTATGTGCCGGTGGTCACTGATGAGCTACTCAGGTAGCGAAACACGTGTCTGACCAAGGCAACCAATATAATAATGGTCCCCACCAGGATCAGACTTTTGATAACCCCTCTGCTCTCTGCTTGGCGGTGAGGGTCAAACATCGGATTCGGTTGGGGGTGAGTGTGGGGGGTGGGGGGGGGGGGGGGAGGGGGATTGATGCACCCAATAGGCTCTTTACGAAGGGAGTACGACCTTCTGTCTCTCCATTTTTAGAAAAGAAATTTTCTCCGTCAGATTTGCTCTGTTTAAGGTCTTCTAGATCTAAATATAACGCCTGAACAATTAATTACTTTTTTTTTTTTTTTTTTAACACTTAGACCTAAAATTAATATACAAGCTGTACGAGCTAAGCCCTCTCTTAATTAGCGCTCGGAAGACGTTACACAAACACAGCAACAAAGATCCAATCACAAAAAGGTTCAAATGAACACACAGTATGCAAATTTTCGGGAAAATCTGAAACACAACAACAAAGACCTGAGTCGCCAAGCGTGCACAGGCATAAGACTGAGCCTTTGATTTCGAAACTGGCTCAACAAATAAGGACATAAATACAAATATTTTTAAAAGTTTACTGTGGATGTCTCGGGCCTTTGTTGATGCGTTCAGGCGAAGTCTTTCGAGCGCTAACTGGCTCGATAATGTTCGATCTAATTGACTTGTCCATGTCTTGTTATCACGACAGTCATAAAATCAGACTAATATCACTTATGTGAAAAGACTGAATAAAAAGGAAGAAGCAGAAGAAGAACTGACTGGCTTTGTTTGTTAAGTCTACACTAGCGCCTTTCACCTTATATTATTATTAATCCAGACTCGCTCTGGAATCTTCATTTACAACGAAACAAGCGTTTCCGCATTAAATACATTAAAGCCCATTAACGAACCTTCCTTGGACTCACAAAACAACAATAACACCAACAACAACTATGACGCGAAGAAGAAGAAGAAGAAGAAGAAGAAGAAGAAGAAGAAGAAGAAGAAGAAGAAGAAGAAGAAGAAGAAGAAGGAGGAGGAGGAGGAGGAAAGAAAGAAAGAAAGAAAGAAGAGAGAAGAAGCAGAGGAAGAAGAAGAAGAAAAGTAAAGAAAAAAAAGAAAGAAAGAAGAAGAAGAAGAAGAAGAAGAAGAAAAGGAAAGAAAGAAAGAAAGAAAGAAGAAGAAGAGGAAGAAGAAGAAGAAGAAAAGAAAGAAAGAAAGAAAGAAAGAAAGAAAGAAGAAGAAGAAGAAGAAGAAGAAGAAGAAGAAGAAGAAGAAGAAGAAGAAGAAGAAGAAGGAGGAGGAAGAGGAAGAGGAGGAAGAGGAGGAGAAGGAGGAGGAGCAGGAGAAGCAGAAGAAGAAGAAGGCTACAGACAGGTCAAAATGACCTTGGAGCAACTCACTGAGGATCGAGGGTGATTCCGGCCTTGACCTTCCTGGGAGGCATGAAGCCCCTGGTGTCCTTGTACACACTGGACTCCACGCCAGCGGTGACTGTGCCCTTGACCTTGGCTGCGTAGTTCATGCCCATGTGAAGGTTGACAGGGAAGCCTGCCTCGGTGGGGAGTTCCATGTGGAACTGCATCATAATGCCAGACGTCGTGTAGTCGATTCCGACGCCAGTCATCCATTTGTTCTCATCGATGGTGGCCGGTACCATATCTGTGTAAGAGATGTTAATGATGATGTTGCTGCTTTTGTGTTGCTTAACGTCCTCGGATGTCGGTTGACATATTAGGGACAAGCTTAGACCAAGGCTCGAGCATGGTTCAGTATTGCTTTACGTCCACGGAAACCATAAGGCTCGTTAGGACGGATAGCCCAGGACGGCCACCTCGACTCTCACACAACTCCTGAACTCTGAACGATGATGATGATGATGATGTCCACTTGTATAGCACACGATGCCATCAACTTGACTGCTATCATTTAAAATAAACATAAAGGAAAAGAATATGGTGCAAATAAAAGCCATTCAGAGAAGAGCTGGGTTTTCAGACGTCTGCGCCTGCTTACATCAACGACAGTAATGACTACATAATATTGTGAAACACTGAAGTTGACTATGTTCTTCAGCAGTGTGCTAGGTAAAAACGCTACTCGTTATGTGTTAAGTGGAACACTTACTGAGGTTGAGAATGTTCTGCAAGACTTTGCTGAACTTCCAGGTACAAACCACACTGGTCATGTGTCCTATAATGAAACACCTGCTGAGGCTGACGATATTCTGCAAGAGTGCTCTGATATCCCAGGTACACACGATACTTAACTGTCATGTGTTAAGCGGAACACTTACTGAGGTTGAGAATGGTCTGCAAGACTTTGCTGAACTCCCAGGTACAAACCACACCTGTCATGTGTCCT
>OY757557.1:1167201-1172401 GCA_963584105.1 Alviniconcha strummeri
AGTATAACAAGGACTGGCTGTTAGACAGGTCCAAAAGCTACTATCCTTGAGTGTTAAAGTTTCTGAGTTTGATCTCTCTCTCTCTCTCTCTCCTCTCTCTCTCTCTCTCTCTCCTCTCTCTCTCTCTCTCTCTCTCTCTCTCTCTCTCTCTCTCTCTCTCTCTCTCTCTCTCTCTCTATCTCCTGAAAATTCAGATTTGCATCTGTCTCACTTTGCTAAATTTGTATGTTGCGAAGTTTTAGACAGTAATATTTTTTTGTTTTGTTTGCTTTGTTGTTAAGATGTGTTTCAGTTTGCCGCAATTATTTGTATTCTTGTGTGACGTATTGAGTGTTGCTGTATTAGTCATCAGGACAGATTTGTAAAAAAGCCGACTTGTGCTTAAATATTTATCCTTGTGTAATAAAGTATTATCTTATCTTTTCGCCTCCTTATATCATCTACTTTACTGCTATTCTCTGTGAGTGAGATTTTGCTGCTTAACGTCTACGGAGGCGAGAAGGCCTATTAGGGACGGGGACGAGTGGGAAAAGGGGGACAGAAGAATGAAACCTCGAAACAGGCGCCAACCCGGAAGACCGAGGCTGCCGTGGACCGCCTCCAGAACAACATGATGTTAAGGCAGTGTCCGTCCGGCATTGCGCAGCGACCACCGCACCACGCAATTGCTGTCCCAACTGCTATGCAGAACAGAGTCACAAAGACAATGTCCGTAGCTCCGCCGTTGGAAAACAACTGAAGCAAAAGAAGCTGAACTCTCTCTATAGCCCAGCACCACCTCCCTGCGCTTGATCTCTTCTGGGCTAGCTTCTTCGTGAGAGTCCAGCTCACCTCCCTCATTTTGATCTCGCCTGGACTCTTTTTGTTGTTTGTTTTCATTCTCTGTGCAACCTGGTTTCCCTTTATAGTCAGTGAATGGCGTGGAAAAGAGCGACTTACCTGGGTGAAGGTGATCTCAATTCTGTGATGCCTGTTGGTGAACCCAGCAATTCGGTCCTGCATGGCCTTCATGGATGCCGCCAGAGCTCCCATTCTTCCCTCAGCCGTCTGCATGTTCAGGATCTGCAAAATGAAGCGTTCCATAAGTCATATGTATATATATATATGTATCACGCACGCACGCACGCACGCACGCAAACACGCACGCATGCATACACACACATACGCACGCATACACGCACGCACGCATACACACAGACACACATACACCCCCGCCACACACACGCACACACCTACGCACGTATCACGCACGCACACACTCACACACGCACGCACGCACACACACACGCACGCATACACGCATGCACCCGCCACACACACACCCACACCACACACACACACACACACACACACACACACACACACACACACACACACACACACACACACATACATACACGCACACACACACACACACACACACATATTCTCACGCACGCACGCACACACACACACACACACACACACACACACACACACACACACGCACGCACACACACACACACACACACACACACACACACACACATCAATGCATGGCACCTGCCCCTCCCTCATTCTTCCCCCTCCCCTACACACAGAGACACACAGACACGTACCATCTGAATAGCCGCGATCTTCTTGGTGTACATATCAGTCATGTGCACCATCATGTCCTCAGCTCTGCCCATGACAGCGCCCAAAGACAGAGCTGCCACCATCTTGATACCAGTCTCCATTGCCTTCATCTGCACCATTTCCTACAGCAAAAGACAAGGCCGTCACCGTCTTCATCATCTCTTCGTCTGCAGCATCTCCTACAGCAGCACAAAAGACTAAAAAGCCGTCTCCTACAGCAGCACAAAAGACTAAAAAGCCGTCTCCTACAGCAGCACAAAAGACTAAAAAGCCGTCTCCTACAGCAGCACAAAAGACAAAAAACCGTCTCCTACAGTAGCATAAAAGACAAAAAAGCCGTTTCCTACAGTAGCATAAAAGACAACAACAACAACAAAAGTCTCCTACAGTAGCACAAAAGACTAAACACCCGTCTCCTACAGTAGCACAAAAGACTAAAAACCCGTCTCCTACAGCAGCACAAAAGACAAAAAACCCGTCTCCTACAGTAGCATAAAAGACAACAACAACAACAAAAGTCTCCTACAGTAGCACAAAAGACTAAAAACCCGTCTCCTACAGTAGCACAAAAGACTAAAACCCCGTCTCCTACAGCAGAACTAAAGCCGTCATCATCTTCATCGTCTCTTCATCTGCAAAATCTACAGCAGCACAAAAATAAAGCCGTCATCATCTTCATCGTTTCTTCATCTGCAACATCTACAGTAGCACAAAAGACATAGCCGTCACTATCTTCAACGTCTGTTCATCTGGAACTAGTCTGGAATTAACCCTCTGTAGCGTTAGAAAAGGAAAGAGAAAGACACGCGCTTACTATCATCTTATGGATGATCATTTCGGGTAGCGTCAGAAAGAGAAAGAATTCAGCTTACTATAATCCTATTGATGATCATCTCGGGTAGCGTCAGAAAGAGACATCCACCTCGGGTAGCATTAGAAAGAAAAAGACATCCACTTACTATCATCCTGTTGATGATCATCTCGGGTAGTGTCAGAAAGAGACATCCACCTCGGGTAGCGTTAGAAAAAGAAAGACATCCACTTACTATCATCCTGTTGATGATCATCTCGGTTAGCGTTAGAAAGAGGCATCCACCTCGGGTAGCGTTAGAAAAAGAAAGACATCCACTTACTATCATCCTGTTGATGATCGTCTCGGGTAGCGTCAGAAAGAGGCATCCACCTCGGGTAGCGTTAGAAAAAGAAAGACATCCACTTACTATCATCCTGTTGATGATCATCTCGGGTAGCGTTAGAAAGAGGCGTCCACCTCGGGTAGCGTTAGAAAGAGAAAGACATCCACTTACTATCATCCTGTTGATGATCATCTCGGGTAGCGTTAGAAAGAGGCATCCACCTCGGGTAGCGTTAGAAAGAGAAAGACATCCACTTACGATCATCCTGTTGATGATCATCTCGGGTAGCGTTAGAAAGAGGCATCCACCTTGGGTAGCGTTAGAAAGAGAAAGACATCCACTTACGATCATCCTGTTGATGATCATCTCGGGTAGCGTTAGAAAGAGAAAGACATCCACTTACGATCATCCTGTTGATGATCATCTCGGGTAGCGTTAGAAAGAGGCATCCACCTCGGGTAGCGTTAGAAAGAGAAAGACATCCACTTACTATCATCCTGTTGATGATCATCTCGCGTAGCGTTAGAAAGAGGCATCCACCTCGGGTAGCGTTAGAAAGAGAAAGACATCCACTTACTATCATCTTGTTGATGATCATCCCAGACATCATTAGAAAGAGAACGAGAAAGACATCAGCTTACTATCATCCTGGTGATGATCATCTCAGAGGGAGGGGCGAAGAGTCCGATGGCCGTGACGGCCTCCTTGCATCGCCAGAAGTGGGCGTGTCTCATGTTGTCCTGGATACAGATGTCCAGCAGCACCCTGGCAGTTCCTGCGGTGCCTGCAGTGCTCATCAGGTCCCACAGCACCTTGCTGTCAAGTGAAAGGACAAACAAGGCTGGCTCGCATCAAGTCTCTCTGAAGACAGTCGTAGGCTTGAATGGTTTGATCAGTTTTGTCAAGTTAGATCGTTTTGGATAATTTTTTGTCGCAGGCTTAAATGGTTTGATCGGTTTGTCAAGTTAGTTCGTTTTTTTTAGTAATTTGTCGTAGGCTTTAAGGGTTTGATCAGTTTTGCTAAGTTAGTTCGCTTTTAGTCATTTGTCGTAGGCGTTAATGGTTTGATCAGTTTTGTCAAGTTAGTTCGTTTTTGTAATTTGTCATAGGTTTTAATGGTTTGATCAGTTTTGTCAAGTTAATTCGTATTTGTAATTTGTCGTAGGCTGTAATGGTTTGATCGGTTTGTCAAGTTAATTCATTTTTAGTAATTTGTCGTAGGCTTGAATGGTTTTATCAGTTTTGTCAGAATAGTTCGTTTTTGATTCTACCGTTCAGTCCCATCCATCAACCGCGCTGCGTCACTTCATGATTTTCAACACATTGCTGACATGAAGTTGAATCACAAGACCTTTATCCAGAAGAAGTACATCAGGATTTTTTTTTTAATGCTTTAAGCGTTTTCAACAGTTCTAACACACACACACACACACACACACACACACACACACACACACACACACACACACACACACACACACACACACACACACACACACACACAGAAGCACGCACACACACATACATACACTCACTCACGCACACACACACACAGACACACACACACAGACACACACACACACACACACACACACACACACACAAACAAACAAACAAACAACAACAACAACAACAACAACAACAACAACAACAACAACAACAACAACAAAAACAAAACCACAGAAACACACACACAAAGACACAGACGTACACACAAACACATAAACATACACACATACAGGCCTACACACAGACAGACAGACAGACAGACAGACACACACACACACACACACACACATACACACACACACACACACACACACACACACACACACACACACACACACACACACACACACACACACACACACACACATACACACACACTCCCAACGCCACAGTAAAACCGTGTCTTACAACTTGAGTGCTCCCATGGTGTGGGCGGGCATGTCCCAGTGGACCATGACGCTGTCCATCAGATCCTTCAGCATCGGGTACTTGGACTGGCGGACCATCTCCATCAGAGTCTGCATGATCATCAGCACCTCCTCGGAGGGGTAGTCGTTGGTGCCGTTGGCCACCCACGTCAGCATCTGGTCCATCTGGTACGGCACAACATCGTCATAGTCAAAGATATGTCTGTAGTCGAGGGAATGTGTTTGTTTATTTGTTTGTTTGTTTGTGTGTGTGTGTGTGTGTGTGTGTGTGTGTGATGGGGGGCGGGGTTAGTGTGTGTGTGTGTGTGTGTGTGTGTGTGTGTGTGTGTGTGTGTGCGTGTGTGTGTTGGGGGTGGGGTGAGTGTGTGTGTGTGTGTGTGTGTGTGTGTGTGTGTGTGTGTGTGTGTGTGTATGTGTATGTGTGTGTGTATGTGTGTATGTGTGTGCGTATGTTTGGGTGCGCGTGTGTGTGTGTGCGCGCGCGCGTGCGTGCGTGCATGTACGTGTACG
>OY757557.1:1172601-1195697 GCA_963584105.1 Alviniconcha strummeri
TCACCATCTCATTTGTCATCGTTTTTCACCGTTTATCTGTTAAATGTGGTTTTGTGCTTGATAAAGGGGATTACCCCGACAATTCGCATGTTGTGTTTTGTCCTAATCACTAGAGTTCTTTTAAACCTTTCATGCGTTTGATTCTGTCGTAAGCAAATACACTTTTCAAAATGTTGCTGATGCTTAAACCCTTTCTTGAGTCAAATCCACACAAAATCAACACATATAGCCTATAAATATAAAACATGTCTACATACATTAACATTAAACACCAATTTTCGAAGAGTTAGAGTCTCTTCACAATAGCCCCTGTAACAAAAAGGCATAAATGGCTTGGACATGTTGGTATCGTCGATCATTTAGTCTGACTGATAGAATAGTGTTAAAAAAATGGACAGGAAAAATTTTCACTTCAGTTTGAAAGGATCGTGTTAAAAATTAAAAATTAAAATAATTTTTTTTAAAGGATGGACAGAATTGTTAATTCTTTTTATTTGTTTATTAACTGCATAAACGACAAATACCCGTTCCATATGGCAGCAAGCTACATACGCCACCTTGCTGATCGCTTTGTTGATCGCTTTTATAATTATACGCTATTCTCCGCACTCTACCAGATTCATTGCACTGCCACGTTATTTTCCATGAGTGACTACCTTTTTTAGCGCCTTTTTTTTCCCCCACCGAAATGGCTTCGACCGTACGATTTATTATAAAAGAAACAGACACAGTTGATTAATTGTCTGCATTTGTGTACTGGTCGCGTGACGTTGTTGGCGTCAGAACATGTGTCTGCAGGGTTGGTCGTTAGATAGGTCTCGACCGTACGATTTATGATAAAAGAAACAGACCAAGGTAATTAGTTGCCTGTAATTGTGCCCTGGTCGAGTGACGTTGTTGGCGTCAGAACATGTGTCTGCAGGGTTGGCCGTTTAGACAGGTTTCGACCGTACGATTTATGATAAAAGAAACAGACCAAGGTAATTAGTTGCCTGTAATTGTGCCCTGTTCGAGTGACGTTGTTGGCGTCAGAACATGTGTCTGCAGGGTTGGTCGTTAGATAGGTCTCGACCGTACGATTTATGATAAAAGAAACAGACCAAGGTAATTAGTTGCCTGTAATTGTGCCCTGGTCGAGTGACGTTGTTGGCGTCAGAACATGTGTCTGCAGGGTTGGCCGTTTAGACAGGTTTCGACCGTACGATTTATGATAAAAGAAACAGACCAAGGTAATTAGTTGCCTGTAATTGTGCCCTGGTCGCGTGACGTTGTTGGCGTCAGAACATGTGTCTGCAGGGTTGGTCGTTAGATAGGTCTCGACCGTACGATTTATGATAAAAGAAACAGACCAAGGTAATTAGTTGCCTGTAATTGTGCCCTGGTCGCGTGACGTTGTTGGCGTCAGAACATGTGTCTGCAGGGTTGGCCGTTTAGACAGGTTTCGACCGTACGATTTTTTATAAAAGAAACAATCCAAGAGATAGGTTTCGACCGTACGATGTATGATAAAAGAAAGAGGCGTAGGTAATTAGTTGCCTGTAATTGTGTCCAGGTCGCTTGACGCTGTTGGTGTTAGGTCATGTCCGTGTGTCTGCAGAGCGAAGCCAACGGCTTCGATCGTTGTTGCCTTGGAAACCAGACATTCCCCTAAATACTGCAGCACATCCTCTAAAGTCAGTTCGGAAGGATACACCGCGCCCGCTTCCCTTGCCCTTCCAGGCTCCAAGGTCGTTTCCTTGGCAACGACCTGAGACTCGAGGAATTGCAACAGCTTCGCTTCCCGCGCTTTCCTCCGTTTTTCCATCAGCAAGTTGAGAGTGTAGAGGAACGGGTTGAGCGCCGAGTTGAGCGGCAGCACGAAGATTGCCATGGCCACGTTGACCTCGCCAGTGATAGGAACACCGGCAGACGCCAGCAGACCCAGTATACCGATGGGGAACCAGCAGACAAAGTTGGACACGACGACGGTGATCAGACGACGGGCGATGACCAGGTCTTGAGACTTTCTGGTCGTGTCCGTCGTCATGAGGTTGGCCTTGACGGAAAGGTAGATGACGCTTTGTCCTGCAGCGATAAGCAGGAAGAGGACGAAGTTGAGGACGATGATGACACCGAAGGAGTACGACCGTCCCTTGAAGCTCTTCCTGGTGATGGGCAGCGGGATACAAATGCCTCCTTGACCGTAGAACCTCCAGTGTGAAACCATGGGAAGCAGTGGAACAGCAGCCAGAAGAAATCCTACAATGTGAATAGAACATGAGCAGAGAGTGTGGATTATTCGTAGCACGTGCACAAAGTGACAGTCATGTGTACACTGCAATTAGTCCAAAAAAGAAAAAGAAAAAAGAAAGATGTACACGTTACTTATACTGACAGCACTGACTTCCTAAGAGGCAAGACCAACTACTGACTAGGAAAGTAATTAGTCACAAACAAAACAACGCACTCGCGCCAGCGCGTTCACACACACACACACACACACACACACACACACACACACACACACACACACACACACACACACACACACACACATACACACACACGCACATACTCACACACACACACACACACACACACACACACATACACACACACGCACATACTCACACACACACACACACACACACACACACATACACACACACGCACATACTCACACACACACACACACACACACACACACACACACACATACACACACACGCACATACTCACACACACACACACACACACACATACACACACACGCACATACTCACACACACACACACACACACACACACACACACACACACACGCACATACTCACACACACACACACACACACACACACACACACACACACACACACACACACACACACGCATATACACACACGCACATACTCACACACACACACACACACACACACACACACACACACACACACACACACACACACACACACACACACACACACACACAAAACAGCCAGCACGAACCTGTAATCCAGACTAGGACACAAGCAGTCGTTGCAGACTTTCGTCGAAACCTGAAGGTGCTGAAGGGAAACCGTAGAACGATGAAACGGTCCACTGTGATGAGGCAGATGATGAAGGCCGACACCTCAGAGGACAGCAGCGACAGGACACCAGCAACACGACACGCATCGCTGGACGTCCAGGTGTTCTCGTACCACAGGTACTGGCCTCGGTATAGCAGATCAGCGACCCCCACCATGGCCAGGTACACGCCCATCAGGAGATCGGCCAGGCACAGGTTGGTCACGAAGATGTTGAAGCCGGACTTGGACACGTTTTTCTGTATTGCAAACCTGAAGATAAAGCTGCAGACATTCCCAAGGACGGACATAAAGCTGATGATCCACAGAAACATTCTGTAGGCGTTAGAACGAAGCAGGTCTTCGCATGAAGAAATTTCGTCCTGTGGGGAGATACAGACACTTGTTTCCCCAAAGGTTTCGGGTAAATTCGATGGGCAGCAAAGTCTAAAATCACTCGTAAGAATAGCTACTAGGTCTGTGAGCCCTTTGAAGACATCGTTTGGGTAGTCTGTCAGGGGATTCCCTCTGAGGTCTAAGCGGGTCAAATGCGACAAGGATCGAAATCCCTTGTCCGAAATATTTCTCAGACGGCCAAAAGAGATATTCAACTCCTTGACAGTGGAAACCTTTTCCAAAGCCGCACTGTCAAAAATCTCCAGCTGTGTCCGAGAAATATCAATGCTTTCAACTTCAACCGCCGGAGCTGAAGACGTTCCACTGACCAGCGTCACTAACGGGTTCCCAGCCAGACGCAAGACCTTCAAGTTGCGCATGAGCAGAAAGACGTCCATGCTGATGACACGCAAGAGGTTTTCAGACAGGTCCAAGGTTCTCACGTTTGGCAGTTGAACTGCAGACACGTTGGTTAGTCTACAAGAAGCCAAGACGGTAAAGATAAGGTATCGATTCTCTGCGAGGTCTTCAGCCTTCATGCCAGAGCCACTCGCGTCCAGATACCTGAGGTCAGGGAAGTCTCTGGCAGGGAAGGGTTCACGACAGAGGAAGGCTAGGCCGTGACAGTGACATTGGTGAGGACAGATAAAGTTGCACATCAGTTCATCGTCATGACGTGGACACTGCGGCCAGCCGTCACAGATGTGGTCGGGGTGGACGCAGACAGCAGAGTCCCAGCAACGGTAGAAACCCGAACACGTGACTGATTCGATGTCACATCCCGCCTCGTCCTCGCGACCGATACAATCGTACACGCCGTTACACAGCACGTACACCGGCATGCAGTAGTTCAGTTCGCCAGGGCAGCGGAAGTGAGTGTCGGGGCACGGCTCAGACTCGTTCATCGCCACCTGAGTGACAAGACCCCAGCCGTCGAAATTGATAATGGCTGGTGGAAGAACTTCGTTTCTTGAGGGGAAGTATCGATGGTACCTCGTCTGACAGATTGTCTCGTCCGTGCCATCTTCACAATCAATGAAAGTATCACACACCTGCGCTTCAGGTATGCACTGACCATTTTCGCACGTAAAGCCTGTACAATTCGGACTGCCGTGGACACAGAAAACCTCGTCTGAGGCGTCCACGCAGTCTTTTCTGTAGTCACAAACGAAGGTGTAGGGAATACGCTCTTTCACCGTCACACAGGGAAATTTTAACGTGAAGGATGTAAGCTCCTCTGACGTAATTTCTGATGACGAAAAAAAGCACCTAGATTTTGATGGATCAGTTAGGCATCGGCTTTGCCCATGACAAGCAAGGAAATCATGGGTCACATGACCGGAAGGACACCGGATGAAAGGCAATACTAATTTGTTCTTCGGTTGTTCGGCTGGGAATAGTGACGTCCTGTCCAACCCTGATTCGTCATTTGTCCTGTGAGCCGGCTTTTCGCAAACGTAGTTGTTCAGATAAATCCTAGTGCAAAAGCTAAAACTGATTTTAGTGCCAAAGTCATTGAATCTGTTGTAAGCCGAGCACGCTTTCCCGCCGACCGACAAAGGCATCGTTGCTTCATTGGCACGAATACTGTAGTTGATAACGTTATCAATCCATCTGGACATATTTCTGTAATAGTGGGGAGTACTTTCATCGTGGTTCGTTAACCCGACGAAAGCAACATCCGGTTGTCCCGGAAAGTTGACGTGCATCCCCAAGGCCTCCAGTTCCTCTCGTGTCTTCATCGTCGCGAGCTGTGCACCCCGGGTAGAACATTCGTCTATCGCTGCTTCCCACGTTAAGCCCCTCGCGTGATAATATGTAGAGTAGCACTTGTCGTTGACGGCCGTGGATCCGTTACACAAGGGGCTACTGAACGGACAGTGGCCGCCCTCGTCCTCCCTGCCCTGGCATTCCTGAACCGTGTTGCAGTGCACGTGCTGCTTGAAGCTGTCGTAGTTCGTCCCTGAGCAGTCGAACCGTAAGGGACTCACAAGTCTGGGCTCGTGAGGTGCCCTGTGCAGGGAAAACCTTATCTTGAAACCTGTTCTGTAGCCTCTGCTGTTGGTGATGAAACGGAGGGATATCGATCGGTTGAACACCTCAGGGGGTACATACTTAACGGAACATTTCGTCCACACCAGCACTTCAGCCCCTGTGTCGTCTGAAGAGAACAGCGTCAAGTAATCTTGGATGCACTCCTCGGCTATTTCTTCGTAAATAGTAGGAACAGAATAAAAATCGAATCGCTCAAAGCTGATCATGACCGTGTGTTTTTCGGGGACCTCCACAGCGTACCTGGCGTCCATGAGTCCAGCGTACCCTGACCTACCGTCGTAGCCAGGCGGAGTGACGTATCCCTCAGTCGGTGACGTCTTCACAACGTGCAGTTCCTTCGCCAGGTGCTCTTTTGTGGCGACAAAACTGATTCGGAATGCCGTTCCACTGTTAGGGACCATTTTCAAGAAGGACATCGTGAAGTAGATAACGTTTGAGTATGGAATGTAGGTGGCAGGGAAAGCACGCAGTTGATAACACGTCACTGTGTCCAAGATATTGGCCTCAAGAGGCAACACGTAACTGGCCTTTAAGAGGTATTCATTGTGGCAAGGGTCGTCCACGGTTTCCACTCTGACAAACATGTAAAACGTTTCAGGGACACTAATCCTGCACCAGCAAACGAATGGCAAAGAGTAATTATTTCCCCTTAGCTGAAATGTCACTTCCCCTTCTGCGGCAGCAAACTCAACTAACTTGTCCTCGTTGCAGTTTCTTGCGTGCAGTTGGAAAGAAGCAGTCGCAGACCGCACCATGGTTTGAGAATTTTCCATCCGGTCCGTTCCGGATTCGACAAAAAACGAAGCTTCCGCTGGAGTTTGTGAGGCCGTGTGTGCTCGATATAAATTCGTGCTTGAGACGTCAACGTCTGCATGACCCGTGCCGGTACGTGAAGTAACTCTTTCGGAGTCGTGCTTGCTTCCCTCTGCGTGTGCTTCATCTCTCGGCGCGTTTGGCTCGCGGGTGTGATATGGCTCAAGCATGTTTGTGCTGCTGCTTGCGACGGATCGCTGTGAGAGTTCTGCGATAGTATACGTTGTGGCGAGTGAGCTGTTATTCACAAGTGCTGAGAGTCCTTTCTCTGTGTGTCCCATATTTGGTTCAGGCATGCTTGTGTTGCTGTTTGCGACGGATTGCTGCGAGAGTTCTGTGTGGTTGTGGACAGAGTGCGTGAGTAAGTAAATAACATGGTGCTTAACGTCCACAGAAACCATAAGGCTTATTAGGGACGGTTAGAAGGGGACAAGGGGGTATGGAGGTGGAGGAGGAGGAGATTGTATACCTATCGCTACACTGTCACCACAAGAATGACTCCTGCGTTAAGATGGGAAGCGATGAGAGCCATTTTAATGTTTCATTAATTGTGAGGGACAAAGTCACAAGGCAGTGTCCACAGACTACAATTTTTGAAGAGAAAGGAGAGCCGAAGCGGACTCGAACCGAGGTCCCTCTGCTTACCAGCCTACCGCCTTACCGCTAGGCCAAACCGGCCTACTCACAGTGTGCGTTGTGTCGAGTGAGCTCTTATTCACAAACACTGGACGTCCTCGTTTTTCTGAATGTCTGACACTTGACTGGCCCTCAAGATCTTCGTCACTAGCGTGAGAGTACGCTGCCACATCAGACGGATGGTAATTAGGATATATATGCTAGGCCCTTTTGCCACTAGTGTTCATAACCAATGTATAACCAATGTATGTGTGATATTTAATTGTATACAGGTGCTGACATCAGATGTCCCCTAAACCCATTTATTTATTTTGGTCTTGGAAATTCTACTATAGGGATGAGTATAGTCACTGAGAACAAAATTGAAGATACTATTATATATGTGTTTTAGACAGCTGTTCTTTATGTGTTATACCTGCTTCTGTTTTTAATGTGTTCAACTTAATTTATCTTAATTGTTAATGTGGCAGAGCTGGTGTGAGCGAAGACATTTTCCGTTTAATTGTTATGATTGCAACGGACAATAAAGTATTCTGAATCTGAATCTGAATAGAGAGGGTCTTTAAACAACCTCACTATAAAACAAATGTCTATGGTTACAACCTGCTGACGAAACAACTTTTTTGTTCGTTCGGCATGACATTCGGTGTTATGTTTCAACCCATTGCTAATGACCAACCGGTACTAAGATTGTCCTGAGTGTTATTTTAACCCATTACTAAAGACCAACCTGTTTAATTATAAAAGTCTGAGACAAAAATCACTGCTAGCTCAACCAAAAATAGATAAGCGATTTAGTTTTTCGTCTCATATCTTTCGTCGTTTTTCACCGTTTAACTGTTAAATGTCGTCTTGTAGCTTGATCAAGGGGATTGCCCCCAAAATTTGCAGATTGTGTTTTTGTCCTAGGAGATAGCGTTCTTTTGAACCTATTATGTTCTGAATCCTGTCTAATTACGATTCTTCTGAGATTTAGCAAGTCGCTAAAGCACTTTCCATCAGTTTTGGTGTGAAAAACCCGTAAATTAGAGGAAATTCTTTAAACGACTGGATTACTCTCTAGGTTGCCAAGTTGAAAAGATGCCACACCACCATTTTCGTTTTCCATCCTACCAGTGAGCTAACAATACATACATGACTTCTATAATTATAATAATAACAAGCAACAACAGCAGTAATAATAACAGGACAATTATCGTGCGCCTGGCCTGTCGAAGAACATGACAGCGCTAGGCTCATACAATAGCAATTAACCTACAGAATAGATCAGCACACCCACAATGACAACCCGTCCACACACACACACACACACACACACACACACACACACACACACACACACACACACACACACCTACGCACGCACGCACGCACATACGCACGCACGCACACACACGCACACACACATACACACGCACACATACATCTCTCTCTCTCTCTCTCTCTCTCTCTCTCTCTCTCTCTCTCTCTCTCTCTCTCTCTCTCTCTCTCTCTCTCTCGCCAATCAAATAAACTTTAGCGTCTTGCGTCTCTCTCTCTCTCTCTCTCTCTCTCTCTCTCTCTCTCTCTCTCTCTCTCTCTCTCTCTCTCTCTCTCTCACACACACACACACACACACACACACACACACACACACACACATACATCTCTCTCTCTCTCTCTCTCTCTCTCTCTCTCTCTCTCTCTCTCTCTCTCTCTCTCTCTCTCTCTCTCTCTCCTCTCACACACACACACACACACACACACACACACACACACACACATACATCTCTCTCTCTCTCTCTCTCTCTCTCTCTCTCTCTCTCTCTCTCTCTCTCTCTCTCTCTGCCAATCAAATAAACTTTAGCGTCTTGCGTCTCTCTCTCTCTCTCTCTCTCTCTCTCTCTCTCTCTCCTCTCTCTCTCTCTCTCTCTCTCTCTCTCTCTCTCTCTCTCTCTCTCTCTCTCTCACACACACACACCACTTTCTCCCTCTCTCTTTCACACACACACACACACACACACACACACACACACACACACGCTCATGATTCTTGCTGGCACGGTGGGGGGGGGGGGGGGGGGTGAATGGGGAGGGTAATGTTGAGACGGGACTGTGGGAGGGAGGGAAGGGGATGATTGGGAGGGTAATGTTGAGACGGGACTGTGGGAGGGAGGGAAGGGGATGATTGGAGGGTAATGTTGAGACGGGACTGTGGGAGGGAGGGAAGGGGATGACTGGGAGGGTAATGTTGAGACGGGACTGTGGGGCGAATGGGCGGGAGGGAAGATGCCAATCCCTTCAAGCTGAACTCTCTTCTATCATTGGCGGGAGCCGCCCTAAGTATCACTTTGGTCGTGACAAAACTATCCTTGTGTTTGGCGCGAAATAACATTTGTCACGAGATATATTTCTCGCGACAAACATAATTTTGTAGCGACAAATTCTTTGTCCGAACAAGTATACTTTTGTCGCGACAAACACGTGTCTGTCGCAACAAAACACGTTTGTTTGTTTTTTAAACTGTTGCAAATATTCATCGCGACCAACATAATTTTGTCGCGACAAGCATACATTTGTCGCGACAGAAGACGTGTTTTATCTTGACAAACACATGTTTGTCGCGACAAAAATGATACTTGTGGCAGCGGCCGCCAATGATACTCTTCTGGCTATTTGTCATCATCAATAGAGCCAACCGGACAACACTAAGAGGGACGGTGGTCGACTAGTATCGCCAGCTTTCGACTGGGAACGTAATTATGCAAGCAAGTCCTCAGCCGGAGCGTGTGAAGGTCTGATCAGTTAAAATGATGTATACATGCAACCAACAATACAAACGCAAGACTCATGGCTTCCGCACCTTCTCTTGCTTTGGACCCCACATTTGGAATTCACTCCCACAAGACCTTAGACATTGCTCAACCCTGTCATCTTTTAAAGCCAAACTGAAAACTTCCTCTTCTCACAGTATTTCCATCCTAACTGATATCAGTACCCAGTTTCTGCTACAGTCAGTGTGTGTGTGTGTGTGTGTGTGTGTGTGTGTGTGTGTGTGTGTGTGTGTGTGTGTGTGTGTGTGTGTGTGTGTGTGTGTGTTTGTGTGTGTGTGTGTGTGTGTGTGTGTGTTGTGCCTTTTTGTTTGTTTTTTGTTGTTGTTTTATAATACTTTGTGTAGATTGTTTTGGTAGGACTATGCTCTACATGTGTATAGAATATCATATATATCATGTGAGCGCTCAGGGCGTTGATGAGCGCATGATAAATGTACATTATTATTATTATTATGTATATTCCGGCTGAGGAAAAGACCTGCAAGTTCGATCATTTATTCTGACCGATCTGCGCTGCTGTTCGTGCATTTCCTATCATGGTTGTGAGCTTCCAGGAAGGTCCTGACTTCCTCTACCGTGGTTGCCTTGGTTACCAGGCTCTGACCCAGTAACCGCACGGCTTCTGGGACGGTCAGATCCGCCAGTTGTTGCATCCGCCTGTCGCGTGCTCTGATGCCAGGTCCTTCTGCTGCTTCCTTGGCAACCACTCGACACTGGAGCAGTTTCAACAGCTTCAGCTCCCGAAGTTTTCGCTGTTTCTCTTTCAGCACGTTGAGAGCGTAGAGGAAGGGGTTGAGCGCCGAGTTGATAGGCAGCACGAAGATGGCCATGACCGCGTTGACCTCGCCAGTGATGGGAACACCGGCAGACGCCAGCAGACCCATCACACTGACAGAAAACCAGCAGACAAAGTTGGATACGACGACAGTGACGAGACGACGAGCGATGACGATGTTTTGAGACTTCAGGCTCGTGTCCGTCACCATGAGGTTGGCCTTGACGGCAAGGTAGATGACGCTCTGGCCCGCAGCGATGAGAAGGTAGAGGATGAAGTTGAGGACGGTGACGACCACGAAGGTGTGCCATTGTCCGTTGAGCATCTTGCTGGTAATGGGCAGCGGAACGCAGATGCCGTTCTGGCTGTAATACTCCCAGTGTGACGTCTGAGGCAGCAAGGGAATCGTGGCCAGTAGAATTCCTGAAAGAAAAAAAAGAAGAAAAAAAGGTAAGGACACCACATGACTGGTAGCTCAAACTGCCAACGTGCCCCGATTCGTTGTTGGTTTTGTTGGTGGTGGTGGTGATGGTGTTGTTGTTGCTGCTGGTGTATGTTCCTAGGTCGAATACTCTTGGAGTCACTGTATATGGAATTGTAGATTAACAGACAGTGTGTCTGTTAATCTACAATTCCATATACAGTGACTCCCAGACTCACGGGGTGACAGCATATTTGCGTTTTCGTTTTTGTTGTTGTTATTGTCGCTGTTTTTGTTGTTGTTATTGGTGGTGGCGGTGGTGGGGGTGGGTTTTTTTTTATGGTGTGTGTGTGTGTGTGTGTGTGTGTGTGTGTGTGTGTGTGTGTGTGTGTGTGTGTGTGTGTGTGTGTGTGTGTGCATGTGTGTATGTGCATGTGTGTGTGTGTGTGTGTGTGTGTGTGTGTGTGTGTGTGTGTGTGTGTGTGTAACATAATATGTCCATTTCGACATAATTATGTTCACATTAACATATTCACTTGTAAAAGGCACAGACATCACGGACAGAAACACTCAAACAAAGAACCACATACCTACAATCCAGACCAAGACGCAGGCGACCACAGCAGACTTTCGTCGAAACCTGAAGGTACTGAATGGAAACCGCAGAACGATGAAACGGTCCAGCGTGATGAAGCAGATGATGAAGGCCGACACCTCAGAGGACAGCAGCGACAGGACACCAGCAACACGACACGCATCGCTGGACGTCCAGGTGTTCTCGTACCACAGGTACTGGCCACGGTACATTTGGTCCGCGACCCCTACCATGGCCAGATACACGCCCATCAGGAGATCGGCCAGGCACAGGTTGGTCACGAAGATGTTGAAGCCGGACTTGGACGAGTTTCTTTGAAGTACAAATCTCAGAACAAAACTGCTGACATTCCCGATGACGGACAGGGCACTGGTCATCCAGAGAAATATGCGGTGCGTGTCGGAACGAATCAGGTCTTGGCATGAGGAAATATCCTCTTGTGGAAAAAAACAAAAATAGTCTTCAAAACCTTCAGGTAAATACGACTTGCAACAGAGTCTGAAGTCATTTGCACGTATGGCTCGTAGTTCTGTAAGCCCGTCGAAGAGGTCATTTGGGTAGTTCTTCAACGGATTGGCTCGGACGTCTAAGTGAGTCAGACGAGACATGCTTCTGAACCCTGAGTCTGAGACCGTCCGCAAACGGCTGAAAGAAATGTTTAAGTACTTGACAGAGGAAAACCTTTCCAAAGCCGCACTGTCAAAAATCTCCAGCTGTGTCCGAGAAATATCAATGCTTTCAACTTCAACCGCCGGAGCTGAAGACGTTCCACTGACCAACGTCACTAACGGATTCCCAGCCAGACGCAAGACCTTCAAGTTGCTCATGAGGAGAAAGACGTCCATGCTGATGACACGCAAGAGGTTTTCAGACAGGTCCAAGGTTCTCACGTTTGGCAGTTGAACTGCAGACACGTTGGTTAGTCTACAAGAAGCCAAGACGGTAAAGATAAGGTATCGATTCTCTGCGAGGTCTTCAATCTTCATGCCAGAGCCACTCGCGTCCAGATACCTCAGGTCGGGGAACTCTTCGGCTGGGAAAGCATTCCAGCAGAGAAAAGCTTTAGCCTGACAGTGACATTGGTGAGGACAGATAATGTTGCATATCAGTTCATCGTCATGACGTGGACACTGCGGCCAGCCGTCACAGATGTGGTCGGGGTGGACGCAGACAGCAGAGTCCCAGCAACGGTAGAAACCCGGACACGTGACTGATTCGATGTCACACCCCGGTGATGCAGGGAAAATCTCATCTTGAAGCCCGTTCTAAAAAATCTCATGTCCGTGTGAAAATGGAGTGTCAGCGACTGGTTGTACACGTCAGGGACCAAGTACACATTTCCACATGCAAACAATTCTGCCCTCTCTGCGCCCGTTGTTTCTTCTGTTGACAGGATTTTCAGATAATCAAGACACAAACTGTTGTCTAATATATCGAAGCTTGGTTCCATAAGATAAAACTGCTCAAAGCTGATCATGACCGTGTGTCTTTCGGGGACCTCCACAGTGTACCTGGCATCCATGAGTCCAGCGTACCCTGACCTACCGTCATAACCAGGCGGAGTGACGTATCCCCAAGTCGGTGACGTCTTCACAACGTGCAGTTTCTTCGTGAGGTGTTCGCTGGTGCCTGTGTAACTGACCCTCAGCGTCACTGGATTTCTAGCGGCAGGCCTTGGCGATTCAATCTTGAAGTAGACGACGTTTGAAATGGGGATGAAGAGGGCGGGCTCGAAGTTCAACGTGGAGCAGCTCAAGTATTCAACGAGACCAGCGTCAAGGGGCAGCGTGAAGCTAGTGGAAAGCCAAAACCAGACGCAGTCCTCCATCAGGGACTCCACTTTCACAATCATGTACCGGTCTTCCGGAACAGAAATCTGCCACTGGCAAACGATAACCGGCATGGCGACTGGTCCTAGCAGCACTGTCACCTGTCCGGCCGTGCCAGCAAACTCGACGAACTTGTCGCTGCTGCAGTTTTCTGCCAGCAGTCGGGAGAATGTGAACCTGGGTGGAGTGGCAGTTTCTGTGATGTCCCGACGCTGTCTCCCGGATCTCTCAGAAGATGAAGCTTCCGTTTGATTGTGTGGATCTGGGTATGCAGGTGTTGGGTGCGTGTTTGAGACGTCAAAACGCTTGTTGTTGTCAGTGCCGGTAATTGAAAAAGTTCTTTGTGTATCCGCCGTGTTTTTCTTTGGTTTAGCTCCAAACGCATTTCTCGTGCGGATATACGATTCTGAAGTAGTTGCGCCGCTGCTTACAGAAGACGTATTGTCAGTGCCGGTGATTAAAAGAGTTCTTTGTGTATCCGCCGTGCTTTTCGTTGCTTTTGCTCCAAAGGCATTTCTCGTGCGGATAAATTGTTCTGGTGTAGTTATGCCGCCGTTTACAGAAGACGTGTGCTGCCAGATTTCTGTGTCTTTTTTTATGGTGTGCGACTTGGCCGTGGAGGCTTTTGGGCATCTTTCAGTTCCATCTAGATCATTTCTGCCGTCATGGCAGTTGGTTATTGCAGTGGCAGAACTGCTGAACGCGAAAACAGCAGCAGAATAGAACAGTACGGCCCAAGCTGCCGAGTTCTGGCAATGTTCCTTTGCGTCCATTTTCGACCCAGTTTACCTCGATCTGAAAAGCAATTGATTGATTCTTAACCCTTTCACTGCCAACAATTTTACGTTTTTACACTGTTTTCTTCCATAACAACCCTCGAGATAAGGTACAGCTGACCAAACCTGCTGATTTTTTCTCTTCTTCTTCTTCTTGATGACTTGTTTGTCGTCGTTTCCACGAGTTCTATTTCTCTCTCCAGAGGTGGATATACCAAGACCGGTCGGCTCCAAAATGGAATAAAATCATCCTTTTGGATGTGGTTTTCAGACTCATCACTTTACGTTCTGCGGGCATGCATCACACCACCGATCGCCTGGAGGAGAGAGACGTGGAAAGAGGAAGCGCTAGACGATCTTCAGTGAAAGGATGAGAGCGGGCCATCGTCGATCAGACGAACATTGGGCCCGTTTCAAAGGCAACGTTGGGGAAACTTCTGAGAGACGTGGTGGAGCGCATATGGGCTTTTCCGAGCGCATAGATACCATCTTGAGCTGAACTGAACTGGGCATATGGAAATCACGTTTTTGAGCTTGGTTTTCAGACTCACCGCATCAATTGTCAACTGTGACCTAGTCTTTCCAAGCCCACCGATGTGCGTTTTTTTTTTTTTTTTTTTGGTTATTGTTGCTGTTGTTGTCGTCGTCATTTTGTTTGTTTGGTGTTGTTGTTTTCATTTTCAACTACAGAGTCAACACTGACAACTCTTCCAGCTAATAAACCGGAGTTGGCAAGAGCAGTGCTTTTATGACTGGATACTGAACATTCTTTCAGACACTTGACACAAAGACACCGCAACCACAAGCAGATAAGTAGCCTACATTTCATTTCTCGTCTTTTAACTGTTGTTTAAATGTTCTTCTGTCTCTCGACAAAAGGGCTTACCTCGAAAGGTTTCATGTTGTGTTGTGTCATATTAGATGAGCGTTCTTTTTAGGCTTTCGTGTGTTTGGAGATTGGGTACTAGCTTTACTAGCGTACTAGCTTTACAAGTACTGTTTGAAGTCACACACAGAGAGAGACAGAGACAGATAGGCAGACAGAGACAAAGATAGAGAGGAAAAAACAGAAATTAAGAAAACTAACGTAGCTGAACCAAAAACAGATATGTGGTTTAGCTTCTCGCTTCATTTTTCATCGTTTTTGACCATTTAGCTGTGGTTTAAAAGTCGTTTTGTAGCTTGACAAAAGGGATTGCCCCAAAAGTTTGCTGGTTTTGTCTTGTCCTAATAAATAGCGTTCTTTTGAACTTTCTATGTGTTTAGAAATTACACGCGTTTCCTGACTCGAGAACGTCTACTTTATGTGGCATAAAAAGCGCGCTTTTAGACACAAAGAAATGCGCTCTTGTCGATAATGAAAACGCGCTCTTCCTGGCACCAAAAACGCGCGCTTTTGAGCGAAGATCGCTTATCAACTGCTTCTTTCCATGGGAGTGCAGTATTGCAACCTGCAACAGAATGAAATTAACAGCCGGACGACAGCAGTGCTTCAGATTTTTGCTATGATTTGATTCTGTTTTGTGCTGTTGTTTGTTGTTTTGGATGTGGAAGCAGTCACCTATGCCCTCTGCTGGATTGTCTCAAGAGGTGACCACACATGCCATCATCCTCACAGATTCAATGAGCTTGCTACAAAAAGTGAAAAGTGGAATGGGAAGCCAAGACTGGAATGTGTCGACAGTCGACATCCACCTTTGAAAACTCCTGTGGGTGTGCTGCACTTGTCATGCCGGAGTGAAGGGAAATGATGTAGCAGATAGGCTGTCGGGAAAATCAACCCCAACTAGCTCCTGGGAAGGTCTGAAGTGCTGAGGTGCTTGAGACACTATCTGTGGGCACAAAGCCAAGGACATCACACCACCGATCGCCTGGAAGAGAGAGACGTGGAAAGTGCCAGACGATCTTCCTTGAAAGGATGAGAGAGAACCATCAGCAGTCAGACGAGCATTGGAACCGTTTCATAGGCAACGTTGGGGAAACTTCTGAGAGACGGGATGAAACGCATATGGGCTTTTCCAAGCGCATAGATACCATCTTGAACTGAACTGAACCGAACTGTTTCGTTTGCTTTATTTATTTATTTAATTGTCTTCTTCTTCGTTTTCGTTCTTTATTTTTTGTCCTTTCAATGCCCTGTATAACCGTCATGGTTGACTGATTGATTGAGTCGGCCTAATTTCTGTGTTGACTAATGTACGCTTCGGCTTCCAAGAAGCGTCGAATACAGGCGAATTAAACTTACCAGAGCAGCAACAACAACAACAAACAACTCATTAAATTTTGGAGAATGTTACTCCACCCCGAAAATCAGAGTCGAAGTCAGAATTCGAGCAAGGAATCACATTCCGTTCTATGGGCAAATGGAAATCACACTTTTGGACTTCGCTTTCAGACTACTTTTGGACTTAGTTATCAGACTACTTTTGGACTTAGTTTTCAGACTACTTTTGGAGTTAGTTTTCAGACTACTTTTGGAGTTAGTTTTCAGACTACTTTCGGAGTTAGTTTTCAGACTACTTTTGGACTTAGTTTTCAGACTACTTTTGGACTTAGTTTTCAGACATACGGCATGACTTTCTATGGGCAAATGGAAATAACACTTTGGGGCTTAATTTTCAGACTACTTTTGGACTTAGTTTTCAGACGTATGACACAACGCTCTGTGAGCAAATGGGAATAACACGTTTGGACTTAATTTTCAGAAGTATCATATGACGCTTCGTGGGAAAAATGGGTTTGGTTTTTAGCCTTATTACATGTCTTTCTGTGGACGAATGCAAATCACATTTTCAGACTTGGGTTTCAGCCTAACCCTATTACGTTCTGTGGGGAAATCAAGATCACACTTTTAGGCTTGGTTTTTAACCTCATCACACCATATTCTGTGGGCAAATGAGATCAGACTTAGACTTGGTTTTCCGACTCAGCACATCACATTCTGTGGGCAAATGAGATCACACTTTAAGACTTGGGTTTCCGACTCACCACATCACATTCTGTGGGCAAATGAGATCATAGTTTTTAGCTTGGTTTTCCGACTCACCACATCACATTCTGTGGGCAAATGAGATCACACTTTAAGACTTAGGTTTCCGACTCACCACATCAAATTCTGTGGGAAAATGAGATCACACTTTTAGATTTAGGTTTCCGACTCACCACATCAAATTCTGTGGGCAAATGAGACCATAGTTTTTAGCTTTGTTTTCCGACTCACCACATCACATTCTGTGGGCAAATGAGATCACACGTTTAGATTTGGGGTTCCCACTCATCACATCACGTTCTGTGGGCGAATGAAATCACGCTTTTAGGGTTGCGTTTCGGCCTCATCACATCACATTCGATGGGCAAGTGGAGATTACACTTTTCGACTTGGTTTTCCGACTCACCACATCACGTTCTGTGGGAAAATGAGATCACACTTTCAGACTTAGTTTTCTGACTCCCCACATCACGGTCTGTGGGCAAAAAAGATCACACTTTTCGACTTGGTTTTCCGACTCACCATCACATTTTCAGACTTGGGTTTCAGACTAACCCTGGTTCTGTGGGGAAATTAAGATCACACTTTTAGGCTTGGTTTTTAACCTCATCACACCGTATTCTGTGGACAAATGAGATCAAACTTTTAGACTTGGTTTTCCGACTCAACACATCATATTCTGTGGGCAAATGAGATCACACTTTAAGACTTGGGTTTCCGACTCACCACATCACATTCTGTGGGCAAATGAGATCATAGTTTTTGACTTGGTTTTCCGACTCACCACATCACGTTCTGTGGGCAAACGAAATCACGCTTTTAGGCTTGGGTTTCGGCCTCATCACATCGCATTCTATGGGCAAATGGAGATCACACTTTTCGACTTGGATTTCCGACTCACCACATCTCGTTCTGTGGGCAAATGAAATCACACTTTTAGATTTGGGTTTCCGACTCATCACATCACTTTTTGCGGGCAAATGTGATCACATTTTTAGATTTTGTTTTCCAACTCACCATATCACGTTCAGTAGGCAAATGAGATCATAATTATGAACTTGGTTTTCCGACTCACCACATCACGTTCTGCTCGCAAATGCACTTGGTTTTCAGTCTTATGACGTTCTGTGGGAAAAAGGAAATCACACATTTGTACTTGATTTTCAGACTCATCACATTACGTTCGGCAGGCACACGGAAATCACACTGCTGGACTTGGTTTTCCGACTCTCCACATCACATTCGCAAGAATATTGAAATCACACTTTTGTACTTGGTTTTCCGACTCTCCACATCACATCTGCAGGAATATTGAAATCACACTTTTGTACTTCGTTTTCCGGCTCACTACGTCACGTTTGCGAGCATATGGAGATCATACTTTTGGAATTTGTTTTCCGATTCACATCATCACGTCTGCAAAATGCAAATCACAATTTTGGATTTATTTTTCAGCCTGACCACGTCTCGTTTTGCGAGCAAATGGACTTGCCTTTCACTCTCATTTCGTGAAGCTCTGTGAGCAAATGGCGATCACAATTTTGGAATTGGTTTTCCGACTCACCACGTGACGTTTCTTGGGCAAATGTAAATCTCACTTTCGGACTTGGTTTTCCAACACACCGCATTACATCTGCGGGCCTAATTATGGGGATCACACTTTTGGAATTGGTTTTCAGACTCACCACATTATGTTCTGTGGACAAAGGTAAATCACACTTTTGGACATGGTTTTCCGACTCACGACATTACGTCTGCGGGCATAATTATAGGGATCACACTTTTGGAATTGGTTTCCAGACTCGATCACCACATTACGTTCTGTGGGCAAATGGAAATCACACTTTTAGACTTTTTAGCCTCACCACATCACGTCTGCGGAATATGGTGATCAAAATCAAGTCCAAAAGACTTGATTTTTCAGACTGACCTCATTCTTTTCTACCGGCATAATTATGGAGATCACACGTTTGGACTTGGTTTTCCGACTCACCTCATTCCTTTCTGCCGGAACAATTATATGGAGATCACACTGCTGCTCTTAGTTTTCAGACTCACCTTATTCCTTTCTACCGGAATAATTATGTAGATCACGTTGTTGGACTTGTTTTTCCGACTCAACACACCACGTTCTGTGTGCAAATGGAAATCCCACTTTTGGATGTGGTTTTCCGATTCACCACACCACCACATCACGTCTGCGGACATAATTATGGAGATCACACTTTTGGATGTGGTTTTCCGATTGACCAGATCATGTCTGCAAGAATACGGAGATCAACCTTTTTGGGCATGGTTTTCAGACTCACCACATTACACTGTGCGGGCAAAATTAATGGAAACCACACTTCTGTACTTGATTTACAGACTCGCCACATTTTTTTTATTTTTTTTTGTGGGCAAATGGAGATCACAATTTTGGACTTGGTTTTCCGACTCACTACGTCACGTTCTGTGGGCAAATGGAGATCATAATTTTGGACTCGGTTTTCCGACTCACTACGTCACGTTCTGTGGGCAAATGGAGATCACAGTTTTGGACTTGGTTTTCCAACTCACTACATCACGTTCTGTAGACAAATGGAGATCACAGTTTCAGACTTGGTTTTCCGACTCACTACGTCACCTTCTGTGGGCAAATGAAGATCACAATTTTAGACTTGGTTTTCACAGTTACACAGCATGACCTTTCATCGTTCGGTTTCAATAACGATCGGGAACCGATCAAACAATTACCAGACAGTCCAGTCTTCTTCTTCTTCTTCTTCTTCTTCTTCTTCTTCTTCTTCTTCTTCTTCTTCTTCTTCTTCTTCTTCTTCTTCTTCTTCTTCCTGGCTTATGACATCGGTTTCACTTGCCTGGGTAACTGACACAATCCGGACTAAGGTCGCACATGCATTTACACATCGGCCCGTGAAATACCCGGTTGTTGAGAGAGGGGGGAGAGAGAGATGGACAGAGAATGGGTGAAGGATCGAGAGAGGGAATGAGGGAGAGAAAGGGAGAGAGTGACAGAGATAGACAGAGAGAGACTGAGTGAGTGATGGAGAGAGAGAGAATGGGTGAAGGTGAGAGAGTGAATGAAGGAGAGAGAATGTGAGAGAATGACAGAGTTAGAGATAAAGAGTGAGAGTGAGACAGAGACCGAGAGACTCCAAGCATACGCTTACAACATCCTTAATCCTAGGATGTCGGAAAACGAGACTTGAAGTGTGAGACAGCTAGACCCTAGAAGCGGCAGTGGTTTCTATATACATCACTGACCTAACCGGCCATCAGAGCCCCGACGAAGGCTTCAGGTCCCCATCCAGTCAGACTGCGG
The DNA here is from genome assembly GCA_963584105.1 of Alviniconcha strummeri. Lineage (NCBI taxonomy): Eukaryota > Metazoa > Mollusca > Gastropoda > Provannidae > Alviniconcha > Alviniconcha strummeri. The sequence continues at coordinate 1,193,065 of OY757557.1, forward strand.
AGCGGGCGGAGCTGTGTCCTGGCTTTTAACTGATGCCGATCGACCCAGCCTCCCACTCTCCACCACCGCAACACTCGCCGGCATCGTCCTCTCTAGAAACTGCCTCACGGCAACGCCCAGCCTCCCACCCCACTCCCTGCCACCACCCTCCTCCAGTCCCTACTCCACTCACTTCTTCATCCCGTACTCTACAGTCTTACCCTACCCACACCCACCACCACCACCACCACCATTGACATCACCTCGTCAATCATTAACCTTACCCATACCCACCGCCATCACCACCACCAACACCAACACCAACATCTCGTCAATCATTGATGAGAAGTCCACCCCCCCTCCACCTCCCCTCCTCGCCCAACCATCTCACCCACCCCTTGGAATCCGTGTACTTTTTTTCTTTCTTCCGTTCACGCCCAGTTACCCACTCCCCTCTCCTCGCCCCCCCCCCCACCCCCCACTTTCCCACGATTCACGCCCATTTACCCCACACACACACACACACACACACACACACACCTCGTCCCTCTCCCGCCACCCCCCCCCCCCCCCCCCCCCCCCCAGCATCTCTCTTCGCCCGCCCCTACCTCTCCCGTTTGTTTCCTTCTTTGGTTACTCGGTCTGGAACCCGTCTCGGGCCAAAAACGCATTACAATCAAGCAGGATATGGGTATATTGATGATAAATAGACTGACGTGTTCATTCATTCCAGCTCGGTAATACGTTTTTGTCGTAGAGATTGATGTGTAAAAGTATTTATTTTATTGTCGCTACTTTGGCGGAGACGATGAGTGTCTGTAACGCGAGAAAACCATTTCACGGGGACAATAACTATGGTAGGAGTCATTGGATATTGCTGTCAACGCAGTTGCCGGAATATTTAATCACTTTTGCTTTTAACCCCGTCACTGCCACGATGTCTCTTAAAAACGACCAATAACCAGTGCCAAATTTGAAACGCTTAGGCCTTTTTGTCTTCTCTTTCGCACTGGTACATGAAACGATTTTCATCAAAACGCATAGCATTGAATGTAGATGTGTTATAGGACTGAAATACACTGTATACAGGCGCGACTGTGAATCATCCAACCGGAAGTTTTAAAAGTTGGGGCAGTGAAGGGGTTAAACGAATAACGCTCCGATTTTATCACTGATTTCTTTGTTCAAAGCCACGTCCAATGCACTCGCTAGAATTCTGATTGATGGCTTCTGATTAGTCCGTGAAACTTGCCAGATATTTGTAGAATAAACACCTTCTAAAAAAGAGAAAATCCATCAGTACTTCTCTTACTCTTGAAAAATGTTTCTGCAAATTAAATATTTTTTTGTCTCGGTATCAGCTTGTTCTGCGGTCGTGTATCATGATCATAATACTAGCTTTTGACAAATCCATTTCTAAACAAATTTTTACGACTCTTTCAAATGGCTTAAATTTCTTATCGAAACCGCCACCAAGGAACATTAAATGATTTTAACAAATGAAACTAAAAACTACTTTTACGTTCCTCGTCAGTTGCCAACTGGAAACTGTTACTTATGTTAGCACCAAAAAGAAACGCCACAAAGACAGAAACAGCAGAAACTGTCCTTTTGACTGGACACCGAAACAATTGCACAACAAAACAGCTCAACCAGAAGTGAAAACCTTCCTCTTCTCACAGTATTTCTATCCTGACTAATGTCAGTACCCAGTTACCGCTGCAGTCAGTGTGTGTGTGTGTGTGTGTGTGTGTGTGTGTGTGTGTGTGTGTGTGTGTGCGTGCGTGCGTGCGTGCGTGCGTGCGTGCGTGCGTGCGTGCGTGCGTGCGTGCGTGCGTGCGTGCGTGCGTGCGTGCGTGCGTGCGTGTGTGTGTGCGTGCGTGCGTTTGCGTGCGTGCCTGCGTGTGTGTGTATGTATGTGTGTGTGTGTGTGTGTGTGTGAGAGAGAGAGAGAGAGAGAGAGAGAGAGAGAGAGAGAGAGAGAGAGAGAGCGAGAGAGAGAGACGAGGAGACAATAATAGCTATCTGCGTATATAATTATGTGCGTATGTTTATATGAGTACAAATAAGTCTATTGAAATGCGTGATTTTAGGTAGGCGACTAATCATACTATTATTATTATCATCATCATCATCATCATCATTATCACTGTCAACTGAATGACTTTAAGATCAGTCGGATATGATTGTTGTAAAAAAAACATAAAAGGAAGAACTTCAGGTAGTTTAACACGATCGCGGAAAGAATGAAGACTCAGCAAAGGGAGGTAACAGCGCCCGCTTGACGTCACGACTACACCAAGGAGCACAACTACAACTAACACGTGCTAGACTAGCACTCAAAACGCAAACAGATGTCGAGCAAGTAATGCAGAGTGAATAAACCGAAGCCAAGCAAAATGCTCAGTAACATTGTTTAAACGACAGGTTGAGCAAAGCTGTGTGATTAAAGTGACTTATTACGTAAATGATTAAGGGACAGCAAAGTAAAGAGATCAGTGTCATAACGTAGACGACAGGATATTAAAGCAGAGTGGTCATTAACATTCTGTAAACGACAGGATAGCGAACCAGTATGATCGGTAATACTGTTTATGTGTAGAATACAAACAAGTGTGTGTGGGGCGGGGGCGCTCGCGTGCGCGCGCGCGCGC
>OY757557.1:1195897-1200897 GCA_963584105.1 Alviniconcha strummeri
AATCTACAATACTACGGATTTGAAAGAGTTCAGACGTGCCGAGTTCGGTTTTGTTTGTTTTCTTCCCCGTTGTATTCTTTGTTTTGGGTATTCTAAAATGCTTGCAACGGTTTTTGTGAAATGTTAACAGCTATAAGAAGTAAGGAGTCCAAAACGTTTCGTATTCTGACCAAATAAAGTCGGTTAAGGATTTCAGTGGTCAGCACTCTTTCTCTTACCAGGCTCCAGTTATCTGGAACCAACTCCCTGTTTGTGTCCGTCATTCTACCTCTGTCAGCTCTTTTAAATCTTCCTTGAAAACCTGTCTCTTTTCAAAAACCTTTTCTTCAGTCCCATTGCATTGAGATACTAGTGTGTGTGTGTGTGTGTGCGTGCGTGCGTGAGTGAGTGTGTGTGTTTGAGCGTGCGTGCGTGCGTGCGTGTGTGTGTGAAATTGAATGTAACCATAATGACCAAAACACGTCGTCATTACTGTAAACCACGCGCACAATAGTAGGTTTGCTTTACAACGGTTGGAGAAAAAAAAGTAACTATAATAACAAAAACACGTGGTCATTATTATATTCCATTGTACTGTGTACAATAAACAGAAGGTTTCTTTTTAAAATGGCTGAAAGGGAACATAACCATAATGACCAAATGATTGTAAACCACGTGTACGATAAACAGCAGGTTTATTTTAAAACGGTTGAACGCTATTGTAACAATAATGACAAAAACACATGGTCATTATTGTAAACCACGTCTACGATAAACAGCAGGTTTGCTTTAAAATGGTTGAACGCGAAAGTAGGCATAATATCAGTAAACTACAACAACGTTGACGAGAATAAAAAGGATGGGACAAAGCTCAGTCCATCAGGTTCCGGGTTCTGTCGCTTACTGGTCAGGTTTCCGGATGGTTAGTGAGGTCCGTCAGTTGTCCGTGACACACCTGTGGAGACGTAACAAGCCCGTGAAGACGTGGGTCTGCTTAGGATAATTTGCCACCCCCCACCACAAGTGCAAAATACACAAGGATATCACATCATCGATCGCCTGGAGGATAGAGGCGTGGAAAGAGGAATCGCTAGACGATCTTCCTTGAAGGGACGAGAGAGGGCTATCGTCAGTCAGACGAACATTGGAACCGTTTCAAAGGCAACGTTGGGGAAACTGCTTGGAGACGTGGTGGAGTGCATATGGGCTTTTCCGAGCGCATAGATACCATCTTGAACTGAACTGAACTTATTCTTACCACCCCGCAGCTCGCACCCCCCCCCCCCCCCCCCCACCCACACACACAAGGAAACCCGCTATTCTACACAGGCACACAAAGAGTACCCAACATGAACACACACACACACACACACACACACACACACACACACACACACACACACAAACACACATACACACACACACACACACACACACACACACACACACACACACACACACACACACACACACACACACAAACCCAACTCACTGCGGATCGTCACTCGGAAGTCCAGACGCGTCCCTAACAAGGAACTGACGAGCGAAGGCCTGTAACTGATCCCTCCTCCTCTTCCTGCCTCGCTGGAGTGGCTTCCCTTGCACCAGCAAATCGTTGCGACGCTTTCCGTCACAGTTACCGCACAGACCGTACAGCAAAGATCCGTATCGGTGTTTGGGAGCCAGAATTCTCGCAACCCTGACTCCGTCAAACTCGACCTTCACTCCGCACTTGGTGGTCACGACCACGAACGAATCTGATTGGCTGATATCGTAATTCGCTGTGCTTTGTGGGAGCGTGGCTGGGTAGCCATTGATCTGGGGGAATGAAACAAGGTTTGAGGTGAGTTAGGAAAGTGCTTTTTACATGTGTCGAAAATAAAGCGGCCTAGCAACTAACTTGGTGTTTTACGCCGAGTCAATCGGTTCGGTTACATCAGGGCGAAAGTAGGTTGTGCAGTTATTGTTCTATCACATCCTAGTTAACTGAAACGTGTTTTGTGTGAACCTTTTGCTGTTGCTTTTTGTTTTGCTTGTGTGTGTGTGTGTGTGTGTGTGTGTGTGTGTGTGTGTGTGTGTGTGTGTGTGTGTGTGTGTGTGTGTGTATGAGAGAGAGAGAGAGAGTGTGTGTGTGTGTGTGTGTGTGTGTGTGTGTGTGTGTGTGTGTGTGTGTGTGTGTGTGTGTGTGTGTGTGTGTGTGTGTGTGCGTGCGTGTGCATGCGTGTATGTGTGTGTGTGATGTGTGTGGTATGTATGTGTGAACTGTGTGTACGAGTGTGTGTGCACGTGTGTGTTTGTGTGTGTGTGTGTGTGTGTGTGTGTGTGTGTGTGTTTCTGTGCGCGCGCGCGTGTGTGTTTGAATGGTTCAGTGTGTGTGTTTGTGTGTGTGTGTGTGTGTGTCTGTCTGTCTGTCTGTCTGTCTGTCTGTCTGAATGTATGTATGTGTGTGTACGTGCATGCATATGTGTGTGCTTCAACCGTCACTCACATAGACGTCACGCCCGTGTTCCAGTCGGATGACGTCAGGACCCACTGTGACGTCCAGCAGACGGGTGTAAGCCCTGTTGGGGTAGCGAGACGAAGGGTCCTTGCGGTTACTGACGTTGACGGTGAAGCCACAGCCAGGGTCGGAGTGAAGGGATCTGGCCATCAGGTAGCTGCATTCCGCCGGCAGACTGAAGCGAGCGCCGTCAAACGTCGTGTAGTGCGGGTCTCCTCTCGCCTCGCATCGGCATGTATCCTTTTTGTAAGCTGCAACCGGTTCTGGTTCTTGTGCTGCAACCGGTTCTGATTCTTGTGCTGCAGCCGGTTCCGGTTCTTGTTCTTCAACCGGTTCTGGTTCTTGTGGAACAACTGGTTCTTGTGCTACAACAGGTTCTGGTTCTTGTGCTACAACGGGTTCTTGTGCAACAACAGGTTCTTGTTCTTGTTTTACAACTGGTTCTTGTGCTACAACAGGTTCTGGTTCTTGTTTTACAACTGGTTCTTGTGCTACAACAGGTTCTTGTTCTTGTTTTACAACTGGTTCTTGTGCTACAACAGGTTCTGGTTCTTGTTTTACAACCGGTTCTTGTGCTACAACAGGTTCTGGTTCTTGTTTTACAACTGGTTCTTGTGCTACAACAGGTTCTGGTTCTTGTTTTACAACCGGTTCTTGTGCTACAACAGGTTCTGGTTCTTGTTTTACAACTGGTTCTTGTGCTACAACAGGTTCTGGTTCTTGTTTTACAACTGGTTCTTGTGCTACAACGGGTTCTTGTGCTACAACTGGTTCTGGTTCTTGTGCTGCAACCGGTTCTTGTGCTACAACTGGTTCTGATTCTTGTGCTGCAACCGATTCTTGTGCTACAACTGGTTCTGGTTCTGGTGCTACAACTGGTTCTTGTGCTACAACGGGTACTGGTTCTTGTGCTAGAATTGGTTCTTGTGCTACAACCGGTTCTTGTGCGATTACAACTGGTCTGTCTAGTGGTTGGTTTCCTTGTGGTGGAACATAGACAGTTGGTTTATTCTGGACATGAATGTGACTTTCTAGTTCCTCCTTGATCGACTGTTGGTCTATTCCGGATTCAGCGTTTGGCACATGTTCCATGTCTCTGTCTTGATCTTCTCGATCCTGGTCTGCCGGCTCAGGCAAATTGTGTTGAACGAGGGACAGATTTGGTTCTCGGTCTTTTGGGTCTGGTACATTGCTATACGCAGAGGACGGGAGCTGGAGATTCAGCTGAGGGTACTGAGCCTTGAGAGTCTCCAGGAGATCGCCCACTTCATCCTTCGGGAGCTTCAGCGACAGGTCGTGTAGGAACTTCGGGACGTTCTCCCGGGGCAGCCTCAGCACGATGGAGAGCAGGAACTCGGGAACGTTGATGTTGGGGAATTTTAGGAAAATGTCAGACACGGAGTCCGTGAGTTCCGCCTCGGGGAGATGAACGGTGATGTTGGTCAGCAAGTCTGGAAAGTTCACTGAAGGAAACTTGACGGACACATCCTCTAAGAAAGATGACATCTCTTTTGGGGGAATTTTCACTGACAAGGAAGTAAGAAAGCTGGGGATATTGAGATCGGGAATTTTTAAGGACAAGTCCAACAAGATCTGGGGCAGTTGAGGAATAGGAAAACGAAGAATAAACGACAGCAATAATCTGGGAAAGTCCACATCAGGAAACCTGGCAGCTATGCCGGCAAGAAAAGCAGGAAGCTCGGCTCTAGGAATCTTGATCGACAGAGCCTCTATAAGTTCTGGAATGTCTACTCCTGGGAGATTCGCTGAAAGATCTGCCAGCACTTGCGGCAACTTCAGCGCAGGAACTTTCAACCCAAAGGAAAGCAAGAAACGTGGGAAGTCAAGATCCGGAAACTGTGCGTGAAAGAAAGAAAGAAAGAAAGATTGCAGGTCGGCCTCTTTTAGTTCCAAAGCGACAGAGGTCAGCAAATTCTGGACGTCAACACCGGGAAACTTCAAGCTCAGATCAAACAGAAGTTTCGGAAGTTCCCGCGACGGAAATCGCAACGCAAAGGAAAGAAGAAATTCTGACAAATCAAAATTGGGAAACTCGTGAGAAATGCCGACAATGAAGGATGGGAGGTCGGCTTTGTCAATGCTTAATGAGATACCGACCAACAGGTCAAGCAGGTCGAGGTCAGGCAGGGTCAAGGACAGCTCAAACAGCAAGTGCGGGAGTTCTGATGAAGGCAACTGAGGAAGAAACGAGATTAGGAAGTGGGGTAAGTCAAAATCGGAAAACCACACTGACAAGTCAGACAGGAACGTAGGGAGCTCATCGCGAGGAAGTTTCAATGATACAGAAGTCAGCAGGCTCGGAAAATCGAGATCAGGCAGTTTCACAGACAAGTGAAACAGCAATTCTGGCAGTTCAGATGTGGGCAGTCTCAGGGCTAAATTCGACACGAACTTCGGGAAACTGATATCAGGAAACTTCATAGAGATACTCTCTAAGAATGACGGCAGGTCAACCTTGGACAGATCCAAAGAGATGGAGGTCAGGAGGTCCGGCAAGTCC
>OY757557.1:1214947-1217447 GCA_963584105.1 Alviniconcha strummeri
CACAGAGACAGATACACAGAGAGAGAGAGAGAGACACACACACACACACACACACACACACACACACACACACACACACACACACACACACACACACACACACGTGTACACACACACACACACACAGCACACACACACACACACACACACACACACACACACACACACACACACACACACACACACACCTTTGCTACAGTGATTCCCATAAAAGACCCTCAGCGGTGGTTTTGTCCATACATTATTGTTTCGACAACAACAACAGCAAAAGTCTGCTGTATTCCAGCTGTGGAGTAGAGGAGGGCTCTCTGTGGAATGACGGGACGAGTTAAGGAGGACTTAGTGTTGAATGACGGGACGAGTTAAGGAGGACTTAGTGTTGAATGACGGGATGAGTTGAGGAGGACTTAGTGTTGAATGACGGGATGAGTTGACGGAGGACTCAGTGTGGAATGACTTGACGAGTTGAGGAGGACTTAGTGTTGAATGACGGGATGAGTTGAGGAGGACTCAGTGTGGAATGACTTGACGAGTTGAGGAGGACTTAGTGTGGAATGACTTGACGCGTTGAGGAGGACTTAGTGTGGAATGACTGGACGAGTTGAGGAGGACTTAGTGTGGAATGACTGGACGAGTTGAGGAGGAGTTAGTGTGGGGTACGAATGGACGAGTAGAGGAAGACTTGGTGTGGAATGACGGGACGAGTAGAGGACTCAGTGTGGAATATCTGGACGAGCCGAGGACTCAGTGTGGAATGACGGGACGAGTCAAGGAGGGCTCAGTGTGGAATATCTGGACGAGCCGAGGACTCAGTGTGGAATGACTTGACGAGTTGAGGAGGACTTAGTGTGGAATATCTGGACGAGCCAAGGACTCAGTGTGGAATATCTGGACGAGCCGAGGACTCAGTGTGGAATGACTGGACGAGTAGAGGACTCAGTGTGGAATATCTGGACGAGCCGAGGACTCAGTGTGGAATGTCGGGACGAGTCAAGGAGGGCTCAGTCTGTCCTCACCACTGAGACGAGCACCAGAACAAGCCGTAGCCCGAGGCAGTGGCGCTGGGCACGTTGAGCGACTGAGTGAAGTCCGGCCTCTGGGAAGCGTCGCGAGCATCCAGCTCAGGCACCTCGGACTGCCCCAGGCGTCGGACTTTCGGTTCGTAAAAGGCCTCCACGACCGCCCCGACCAGAAGAATGGCCGCCGAACGGCCGCGGTGGCCAGGATAGCCGTTCCGGGAAAGTAGTCGTTGGTGCGGTTGTACAGATGTACGACTGCCAACGGCCCGACGATGGTGGACAAGGCTTCGGCGGCCGACATCCTGGACAGCACCTCGCCCACTTGGGACTGAGCGAGGTTCCTGCTCAGGATGGCCCTGAGTGCCGGGAAGATGCAGTCCGTCATGTGGCTGAAGCAGCCCGCCACCATCAAGCTCCAGGTGACCGTGGACAACGCCACCCAGATCCCTCCAACAGTGGTGGCGAGAAGGCAGACGATGACCACGTTGCGGTCCTTCATGAAGGGAGCCACGACAAAGAGGAAGACGCTCTGGGCGATGCTGTAGACGGCGATGTAGGCTGACAGCCTGGCGTTGGGCCAGGACAGGGGAGGCTGCTGGATAAAAGGCACCGTGACGGCGGCCCGACCCTCCCTCACCGCGAACATGAGGAACATGATGAGCGAGCAGCCCCACAGAAGCATGGGGTCGACGTCGAGCTTCTTACAGTTCAGCATTCGCGCCAGATTCTTCAGGGCCCGCTTCGGGGCGCTGTCGCTGCTGGCGCTGGCCGCTGTCGACGCCGTCCGCTTGCTGCGGAGAGGGTCGTGGACCTCCTTCATCCAGAGGATCACTACCAGCATCCCTGCGGCCAGTATCAGCGCCCCCACGCCGAACGACAGCGGCGACCCGCCTGCCTTCTGGAAACCCCAGCCCATGATAGCTCCGGACACGATCCCTAGCGTCTCGGCCACTTGCAGCCTAGTCATGCAGGCCATCAGCTCTCCCTGGTCCACCTTCTCTCTCCTGGCGACACGGCCGCTGCGTCCCGCCACAACGGCTCCTGCCGGATCTCCTCGTAGTCTCCGCTGTCCGTCCCTGCTGCCTCTGGCCCTGCCCGCTGCCCTCCTGCCCTCCTCCCTGCCTCTCCTGCCCACCCTCGCTTCCCGCTGACCCCGATCTCCTCGTAACTTCCGGCGGTCCGAACGAGGTCAGCGACGTAGCTGAAGGAGATGAGGTGGACGAGGATGAAGTGACCGCTGAGGGCCCGAGCCAGGAAGCCCGCCATGATCAGCAAGGTGACGGGCGTGACCTGCAGGTAGTGTCCGAGGAGGAACATCACCACGGCCACGATGTTGCCGATGTAAGGCAGGAGGAGCGGGAGTTTACGCCCGTGGATGTCGCTCCAGGGCCCGAAGAAGAGGGCCAGCAGCAAGGCGGGGATGGTGCCCAGCATCTTCTCTGCCATCAGGTACAGGCTTGAGTCCTTCTGGGGGGAGGGAG
>OY757557.1:1222447-1245623 GCA_963584105.1 Alviniconcha strummeri
GACATATATGCGAGTTGTCGATAAATCAGGTACATTTCACTACATGTCACTGTCCTTCTAACATTCTTCCAAACACTCGAGGCGTTAAACACATCTCAACTAAAACCGGATAAATAGACTCATTTTTCATCGTTTAAAAGTTGTCTAAGTGTTCCTTTGTCGCTTGAAAAGGGGGCTTACCCCGAAAATTCGCATAATTATGTTTTGTATTTTCATATTAAATTGGCGTTCCTTTTAACTTTGTAAATGTTTGGATCGTCTGTATTTTTTATATGTTTTGCTCGTTTGTTTATTTGCTGTTCTTGTGTGTGGGGGGTGGGTGGGGGGGGGGTTGTTTGTTGTTAGTTTTTTATTTGTTTTGTTGTTGGTTGTTTTATTTTTATTTATTGATTTATTTTTATTTGTTTCCTACGAAAAAATCCCCAGATACTTCCTGGGTTCGAGTCCCCTTTAAACCCAACGTGCGCCTTCTCCCGAGGTGCTCTGTGAGATATTCACGTGGGAGAAACACATCACTGGCTAATGTGTGCACGACTGTGTCGGTAGACGTACTGTCTCCGTCATTTCACAGCCTCGACGTGATACTAGCTTTTTCATTCTAAAGTGTGGTGGTTGTTTTTGTTTGTTTGTTTGTTTGTTTGTTTGTTTCTCTCTCTCTCTCTCTCTCTCTCTCTCTCTCTCTCTCTCTCTCTCTCTCTCTCTCTCTCTCTCTCTCTCTCTCTCTCTCTCTCTCTCTCTCTCTCTCTCTCTCTCCTCTCATCTCTCTCTCTCTCTCTCTCTCTCTCTCTCTGTGTGTGTGTGTGTGTGTGTGTGTGTGTGTGTGTGTGTGTGTGTGTGTGTGTGTGTGTGTGTGTGTGTGTGTGTGTGTGTGTGTGTGTGTGTGTGGTGTGTGTGTGTGTGTGTGTTGGGGGAGAGGGGTTGTTTTTGTTGTTGTTGTTGTTTTGCCTTACTGTCCAGAGTGGTTCCCCTGATCGATATTGAGCTTTTATTTTTTGTCTTATGTGTTGATGATCGCTTATATAGCGCTATTCTCCGCTCTCTTGAGCAGACTCACTGCGCTCGCCTGTGGTTCTACATGAGTGACTAGCTTTATCTCGCGTTTTTTGGTTTTAATATCCACCGAAGCGGTGTACATACAGCGCTGGCATGGCTGGTGCCACATGAAACTGCAGCCGTCTGGGCGCAAGTTCTGCGTACACCATACAACCATGCACCTTGCCACTTCATGCAAAGCCACATACGTAAGGTGTATGTGTGTTTAGCTGTAACCTGCCACCTGCACTTTTGGCAGAATGCCAAGGATCTTTTACGTGCTACTGCGGTAATACGGGGGTGGAACGGATACCGAAATAAGAATCAGCACAGAAAGTCGACCCTGGAGACGAAAATTCTCCCGCCGCTCCAGCAGGGATTCGAACCCGCGACCTTTCAATCACGAGTCCGGCGCTCTAACCACTGAGCTATCCCCGCGGTAGTTATTCATTAATAGTACTCATGTACCTGTTCATAAGGAATGTCTTGAGCGAATGTGACTTCGCTATCTAGCCCCCAGGGGCAAAAAGCTCAATAAAACCTTGATAGCAATTTTGGGGCGAGCGTGTTCGAGTGCACTGAAAGGATGACAGGTAACAGGTTTGGCCTACTTTTGTGTTCGTGTCAGTGTGTTGGACAGGAGGGGGGGCGGGGGGGGGGGGGGGCTTGGTGTAACAGGCTGGGCTTACTTTTTGTGTTTGTATTAATGTTAGGAAAACCAGAGTTATGATATTTTCAAGGGCGCCGAAATTCGATTTTAATGAGCAAACTGTTGACGTTGTGTGGGATTGCAAATATTTGGGAGTAAAATTTAATTATAATAACAAGTTTAAAAAAGCACAACAGTTACAGTTTCACTTGCAAACAGGGCTATGTTTTCGTTGTTAAAAAAAAATGCCGGCAGCTTAATTTGCCACTAGATATACAGTTAGAACTTTTTGAAAAATGTGTGCACCCAATCCTTTTGTATGGTTGTAAAATATGGGCGTGCGAGAAGATGGATGTAATCTCAAAACTACAGCTTCGATTTTAAAAACTCATCTTAGGTGTGACAGTTACAACCCAAACATGTATTGTGCTTGGTGAAGTGGGAAGATATCCGATAGAAACTGAAGCAAAGTGCAGGATGTAGGGATTTTGGTATGGTTTGTGCAGTACCTCTCACTCTGAATCGCCTAAGATTTCTAACCTAATCTTTCAGCTATGTTCAAAGTTGTATTATGCATGCGAGTATAAACTCCCGTGGCTTATGAAAGCGCATTCGTTATGAGATAGTTTAGGATTATCCTATTATTATTTGGTCTAACCAAGTTCGTTCAGAAACTACAGTCAGCATCAGTGTAGATACGATCAGCCACAGCTGCCACCATGTCGCGTGGTTAAACAGGTCACAGACAAGGCAGAGAGTTGCATTCAGTCCACTGACGCAACAGACATGAGGTGTAGTTTACAGTGCGACCATCTTTAATCGCTTGACTCCTCACGTCAGAAAGTGTCGTCTGCTACTGGTAGACTATAACGACACGTAACAGGGGACAGAGAGGCGCGTAGTAGACAGGCGCCCGCTGGCCCTTTGAAGGTGATAAAAAAAAAAAAAATGTTGCTCTCAGGGGAGGGGGGAAGAAGGCAAGGGTGGTCTTGTTGCTGGCCACTCCAGCGGAAGTAACTCGATCTTACCTGTTATCATGTTTTGCCGGTGTATATGCAGGGGTTGTTTCCCTTACATCAGGAGCGGTTTGGGATATTAAGCAGAAGTCCCCCATGCAACCCCCGCCCCCCCCACCACCACCACTACCACCATTCCCCCCCCCCCCGCCCCCCCGGGGACGTTGTATGTGGTAAAATGCTCCCCTCCGCCCCCCTCTCCCCTCTCCGCTCAAGTCGTTAATTTTTTATGTATTTATTTTCTGTTTATGGTTATTTTAAATGCAGAGCTCAAGAACTGTGTGAAAGTGGAGGTGGCCGTCCTGGTCTCCCGTCCCTAATAAGCCTACGGTTTCTGTGGACGTAAAGCAACACTTCAACAACAGCAACTGTTTTAACTGTACCTTCTTGAGTCTTGAGCCCATGCGTCAAAGAAAATTGTCATTTTTATGCTTTGTATATTGATGAGTAAATAATACAGATTGATAAATTTGAAAAAGCCCAATCTGCGTGACGTGACGTCTCCCGGATGACGTTTGGAAAGAGCTTTGCGGGGCTTTTGGGGGCTTAACGTCCGCAGAAGCCTCATAATTACGGTTTATTAGGGATGGAGGAGGGTGGGGTATGGTGTACCTATGCAATCAGTGCTGGATCTAGTGCTCCGTCCAAGCAACCAAGCAAGACCGAGTACAGTTTGCTTTACGTCCACACAAGTGAGATGGCTTATTAGGGACGGGGACAGGGGGGGGGGGGGGAGGGGACAAAAGAGTGAAGGCTCGACCGCGGATACCGCCCGAAAAAGAGCGGAGAGACCGTGGACCGCCGCCAGAACAATGGAAGTGTTAAGGCGGTGTTCCCTCGCCATTGCCCAGCGACTTGTGCACTGCGCGATTGCTGTTTCAACTGCCGTGCTGGGCAGAGTCACAAGGACAGTGTCCGTTGCACTGCTGTTGAGAAACAACTCGAACCGAAGGAAGTCCAACTTTCGCAGCGCAGCTCCACCTCCCTACTCGTGATCTCTTCTGGGCTAACTTGAGGGTCCAGCTCCACCTCCCTCCTCTAGATCTCTTGATCTTTTGATCTCGCCTGGAACCTTCGTGTTGTAGTGAACATAGAAAGAGCGGCGCCACCAGAACAATAAATACATGAAGGTCACGTGGTGGGGAGCCAGCCAGTGCAAAGCAGCTTATGTACTTAGCAACTGTCTCAGTCTTTCAACAGTTGCGGGAAACAACGTCACAGTGTCCACAGTAACTGTACCAGTGTTGACAAAGGCTTTTTCGTGCAGCGAAAAGATGTTTGTGTGGGTGTAAGCTTGTATCTGTGTAGGTCTTTTGGGTGTCGGCGGTGTTTTCACCCAAAAGGACAGTCCAGGGGAGACAATCCTTTCAGCTAAGCCGCAAGTGCCTTCTCTAATCTACCCAATGCTCTTTGTACATAATTATTAGTTTATAAAGGAAAGAATAGATCTGATGTAGTGATGTTTCCTGTATTATGTAAAATTACATATCAGTGTGTATAATTCACAGTGGCATGGCTTATGCCATTCACATTACTATCTTTATAATCATGCTATTGATTACATGTCACAATACGTGGACTGAACTGGTGTCGATGTGAATTTATGAGAAATGTGTGAGAATACGAGTGGAAATGACAGGTAGGCAGTGTGATAGTCCTATATCTTAGCATCATCAGGTTGGGGCGCACACACACACACACACACACACACACACACACACACACACACACACACACACACACACACACACACACACACAAGGGGACTTTTACTGGTGGGGGACGATTTTATGCGACACCGGGACCACGCTCATGTTTACTGCTCTAGTCGACTATCCCGTGCAAGACATGATTCTCGTGAATATTCTGCTGCCAAACATGATCAAGCCGTTCTTGAGTACAGTGGCTTGTCCACTCTCTTTTTGCCATGCTCACAGTGCAGACAAGTACGTCGCATTCTGCCTTTGTCAAGACTCACAGGTATATTTTGCAAAATGTATGTGTTTTCGGGGATAATTTCTTAGTTTTAGTGTCAGAAATTATTGCCACCTCGGTGACACTAGCAGTTGGCAATTTCACACCTACTGACCCAGTAGACATCACGTGAGTGTCCCATGAATAAACCACGACGAACGCTCCGTTCCAAAATGGGCTGACAAAGCAGACGATGGTACGGTAAAATCCAAGGAGACGGTCGGAAATTCCTGGATCGTTTTAGAAGTTATTTTGGGTCACAAATATCATCACAATCATTAAATGAGGTCTATATCTACCAGTTACAGCCGAAATCCGCAACAAAAGGTGAGTTTTTTCATATTTGTCTTTGATTGTTTCGAGTTGGCATCATGGATTGCAAATGGCGAACGAAGCCGACGAAGTGCTGCTAGGTAAGCGGCCTCGTTAAACAAGCTACGGCAATTAAAAACCACGGAAAATGTACGAAAAAAATAAATAAATCTGAGAACGTTGAGTCGTGAGTACGATTGTCTTGCCAGAATCGGCACTAAGGAAGCGTTCACGTTGTTACTGGGAAACTGGGTCAAACGTCAAAGGGCAACATGCGCCGACTCGAACTGACAATCAAAGACAAAAATATATGAAAAAAAACTCACATTTTCTTGCGGATTTTGGCTGTAATCGGTAGATATGGATCTCGTTTAATGATTGTGGTGATATTTTTTGACCCAAAATAACTTTTAAAACGGTCCAGGAATTTCCGACCGTCTCCTTGGATTTTACAGTAATTTGACGCAAGTAAGTAAGTTGGTGTCAGTTTACGCCCAGTCAACCAATGCGGTTATATCAGGGCGAGCAATTCGACGTAGTAAACGGCAAAAAGAATACCACCGAAGATACTGATAGGTCGCGTTTTTATATCTGTTTACCTCGCTGTGGTGTTGCAGAAGTAAAACTGATACGATGGATCACAGTCAGAATTCGGGCCTGCCGCGCTGCCCCTAAAGTGCACGTTTACCCCCAGGCACATTTCATTCAGTTTTGCGTTTCATTCACAAAAACCATGAGGCTTATTACGGACGAGGAGCCCAGGACGGCCACCTCAACTTTAACACAACTCCTGTGCTCTGTGGAGGCACAAACGTGCGAGCTATTTAAGTAAGGCAGCCTTGAATTGGATAGTTCAGGAGCTGTGTGAGAGTCGAGGTGGACGTCCTGGGCTGTCCGTCCTAACGAGCCTTCTGGTTTCCGTGGACGTAAAGAATTATTGAACCGTGCTTCGGCATTGGTCACAACTTGTCCCTAATATGTCAGCTGACATTTGAGGACATTAAGCATCATCATTTGAATTGGGCAAAATACTGCTTTGTGAGGCCCAGTGGCATTCCAAACAGCAAATGAGACCCAAACTGACCACACACCCCAAAAAAAAACATGGAGGTGACTGAAATGAGGCAGCCGTAAAATCCAAGGAGGCGGTGTTATCGTTTAGTAAATTTATTTCATCGAATTGCTGTAAATATGCCTATTATCAGTGCGCGTCGTCCTGTTTGTTGTTGTTGTTGTTGTTGTTTTCTCTCTCTCTCTGAACTATAATGTACGTGTGTGTGTGTGTGTGTGTGTGTGTGTGTGTGTGTGTGCGTGCGTGTGTGTGTGTGTGCGAGCGTGTGTGTGTGTGTGTGTGTGTGTGTGTGTGTGTATGCGTGCTTGTGTGTGTCCCTGTGTACATATACAATGAATGCATGCACACTGTAAATCTAGATTTTTGACTATCAGTACTGCACTCTGAATACAATATGAATTTGTACACATACATGCTTTATTCAGACAGAATGGTCATCGGCAAATCTGGCGTTCGACCAAATTTGACGGTGGCAAGATCGCAATGGGCCAGCTGGTCACTCGGATGACAGTCCTGTCTGCTTTGTCCTGCATGCTCGTTGCCCAGGCTGCTGACCACTCCAGTGGCCTGGTGAGTCCATCCAAACCATCATTCTTTGCACCGGTTCTTCGGGTAAGATGCATGCTTCTTCAGTGATTTGCGTGTGGTTTCATCTTAGTGTAGTGATCAGCACCATGGTTAACTATCCTCCAACACTGTTGTCATTGTGAACATTTACTGGGTTTACCTTTTTTGCTGATGGTTATTCTGTCTTTACATCACCACCCCACTCACCCACCCCGAAGGGAGGCCGGGGATGTCTGATGCCACCCTCCTTTCTGGAATCTCATGGTTGTCATTTGATTCCCCTTTCCTATCTCCTCTCTTGCTCTTTCTGTCTTGTCATTTTTATGCTAATGGTCCATTCTCCTGACTTTTTTCCAGAAAACTCTCAAATCTTTGGTATCGATAAGTTAGACGAAATGGTCGATGATACCAGCATGTCCTAGCCTTATGCGCTTTTTTAACAGGGGTAATATTGAAAGGAATATCTCTTCGAAAATATGTGTCTGATGTTTGTGTACGTATGTTTTATTTTCGCGAAGTGATTGGATTTGTAGACTGTCTTAACATAGGGTTGATGTGAGAAGAGGTTAGAAATGCATATTTTCTTATGACCTGAGTTTGACTGCCCTGAGGTGACCCTGTGTGGTTGACAGGACATGAAAATCGAATTGCTGCTGTCTTTAACCCCAAAGGAAGGCTTGGGATGTCCGTCCTCGTCTGTCCATACCTGGCGGAGGATGGACATCGGCCCGCGCACCTGCCGGCCGTACAGGAGGTCAAAAAGTGAGAATCCGAGAAGGCAATGTCCACTGTTTGCCACTTCTGTTCGTGGTCCTCAAATGGTATGAGAATGTGTGTGTGTGTGTGTGTGTGTGCGTGTGTGCGTGCGTGCGTGCGTGCGTGCGTGCGTGCGTGCGTGCGTGTGTGTGTGTGTGGACGGAATGAATTTGAAGTATGCATTGCGTTGCCATATCCACATATCAGCTTGTGGTACTCAAAATAATGGTATGAGAATGTGTGTGTGTGTGTGTGTGTGTGTGTGTGTGTGTGTGTGTGTGTGGACGGAATGAATATGAAGTATGAACTGCGTTGCCATATCCACATATCAGCTTGTGGTACTCAAATGGTATGAGAATGTGTGTGTGTGTGTGTGTGTGGACAGAATGAATTTGAAATATGAACTGCGTTGCCATATCCACATATCAGTTCATTCCGTGCTATGCCAGTGCCACACACAAGCACACGCACACACGCCATTCGAAGATAGCGAACCGACTGGGCTAAAATTGGATATTGCCCCCGAATCTTTCTTGAGGCACCTCTCTGTGCGAACCGTAGGGCGGGTATGTACCCGTCCCAGCTCCGTAGCTGTTCTCGACACGGCTTGCGCAGCATGGCCTTCAGTGTCCCGTTAAACTTATCATAGTTCAGGAGCTGTGTGACAGCCGAGGTGGCCGTCCTGGGCTGTCCGTCCTAACAAGCCTTCCGGTTTCCGTGGACGTAAAGCTATATTGAACCATGCTTCGGCATTGGTCTCAGCTTGTCCCTAATACGTCAGCCGACATCCGAGGTCATTAAGCAACACCACCTACGTACCTTGAACTTTTCCACGAGTCCGTTGCACTGGGCATGGTATTGATTGATGATCGCTTATATAGCGCTATTCTCCGCTCTCTTGAGCAGACTGACTGCGCTCGCATGTGATTCTACATGAGTGACTAGCTTTTTATAGGGCGTTTCTGAGTATCCACCGAAGCGGTGTACTTACAGTGCTGGCGTGGCTGGTGCCACATGAAACTGCAGCCGTCTCGGCGCAAGTTCTGTGTACACCATACAACCATGCTCCATGTCACTTCATGCAAAGCCACATACGTAAGGTGTATGCGTGTTTAGCTGTAACCTGCCACCTGCACTTTTGGCAGATTGGCCGGGATCTTTCACTTGCTACTGCGGTAACACAGGGGTGGCACGGATACCGAAATGGTATGGCGTAGTACAGTGGTGATTGATGGACGGTAGTCGGTTGACCTGTCTCATCACGTCGCTGGTGAGTTGCGTCCCCCTGTCAGTAGGGACTTCCGTTGGAATACCTAGCCTGGATCACATCTCCACTAGGGCTTCTGCCGAGTGGCATGTCATAGTTTTCATTGTCTTCAGAGCCATGGCTTCCTGTGGAACGAATGCCATAGTCAATCATCGTCAAAATGTACCCGTTCCCATCCTCGGATGCTGGAGTGATCGGTCCGATGATGTCTGCTGCCACCCAGCTGAATGGTTGGTCTATAATAATAATAATAGTAATAATAATGGAAATTTGTAAAGCGCCTACCCTGCGGCTGAAAGGGCTGAACAAGCATAGTATAACACACATAATGTACATCGAGACAGAAATGTTATCAGCAATAAAAAATATATATATTAGAAAATATATTTAAAAAAACTAACGCGTAATGTAGACAAGGGTTCAAGCGTAACTATGCAAAACACGCACACGCACACACACACACACACACACACACACACACGCGCGCTCTCTTGCTCGCTCGAACGCACTCAAGCACGCACGCACGCGCGCCCGCGCGCGCGCACACACTGACACACACACACACACACACACACACACACACACTGTACAGACGGATAGGGGTGATGGACAATGTTGCTTAGCTAAAATATTCTGAGAAGAGAAATGTCTTGAGTTTGCTTTCGAAGGAAGAGAGAGTAGCAGAGTGCCTGACGTCTTGTGGGAGATTGTTCCAGATGTGGCGGCCAAAGTGTGAAAAGGTCCGAAAGCCATGGGTTTTGCGGTTGTAGCTGCTATGAGAAGCATCTTCACCAGCAGCACCTTCCGTACTCTGCCCTTCGGTGACGTTTTCTGGCATCGTTCGCATGACGTGCAAAACCGTCTGACGTTTGAGCAGATGCCGGGCCAGTAGAACTGTTTCTAGATGCAGTCGAGATTCTCTTCTTGGTCGCCAGATGCCCGCTCCGTACCGTCTCGCGAGCTAAGCTCAACACTCCTAGGCGAAACTTTCTCGGTACGATCGTTGTCGGGTTATGATGCATGTATATAAGTTTATGCCCCTGGCGGGTACGTGGGTAGAACACATGAGGCGAAGACACCAGCATTAAGGAGAACCGTGGCCGTTTATTTGAACAAAATTGTAGTAACACAGTTAGACAGGTGCAACCCTTCTCAGTTCCACAAAGGCACCTTTACCCAGATAAATAACTTCTGCAACTGACCACTAAACCTGTTACTAGATCATATATATATTGAGCTCAGAACTTCTAGGGCCCTCTAAACATCAAACGCATGAAACGCACTTGCACTTGCAACTAGAAAACAAACTCTCAACTTGTTAAAAATCATATACTATACATGGGACAGAACTCTGTCACCATAACATTGTAAGATACCAAACATTATAATTACTACCTTAATTTGACAAGATTCATCTACTCCTTTTCAAGACATCGCCCTGATATAACCGTACCGGTTGACTGGGCGTAAAACACCAACTTTTCAAGATAATATTCACCATTAATTAATACACTAATAATCAAAAACAACAACAAACTACATCCAAATTATAATGAGGTAATCCGATAAAACACCATATTAAATACAGCTAATAATCAAGACTCAATTCTTCACTAAACATAATGAAATTGATACCAAGCCACTAAATGTCTAGGTTATTCATAGTTCAGGAGCTGTGTGAGAGTCGAGGTGGACGTCCTGGGCTGTCCGTCCTAACGAGCCTTCTGGCTTCCGTGGACGTAAAGCTATATTGAACCATGCTTCGGCATTGGTTTCAGCTTGTCCCTAATATGTCAACTGACATCCGAGGACATTAAGCATCACTTCATCATCATCTAGGTTAAGCACCATGTTCACTTGAAGCCAGTATGTCAAACATAATCCCCACAAATGGTGACAAAGCAAACGTCACTCACACAAAATATCACTGCCACACGATGACCTGCTTGTAGTGGTCCTTGTAATGGCGATACAGAATGCCGTTTTCCCAGCTGTACTTGACGCTTCCTTTCTCCCGGACCTCTTTTTTGATGATGAGTTG
Source organism: Alviniconcha strummeri (assembly GCA_963584105.1). NCBI lineage: Eukaryota > Metazoa > Mollusca > Gastropoda > Provannidae > Alviniconcha > Alviniconcha strummeri. The sequence goes on from OY757557.1 coordinate 1,233,134, forward strand.
ATGCTTAATGTCCTCAGATGTCATTTGACATATTAGGGACAAGTTGTGACCAATGCCGAAGCACGGTTCAATAAAAAGCCACATACGTAAGGTGTATGCGTGTTTAGCTGTAACCTGCCACCTGCACTTTTGGCAGAATGACCGGGATTTTTTACGTGCTACTGTGGTAACACGGGGGGTGGAACGGATACCGAAATAAGAGTCAGCACAGAAAGTCGACCCTGGAGAAGAAAATTCTCCCGCCGTTCCAGCAGGGATTCGAACCCGCGACCTTTCAATCACGAGTCCGGCGCTCTAACCACTGAGCTATCCCCGCCCCCAACTCTTTTTTTTTTTTTGGATTGATTGATGATCGCTTATATAGCGCTATTTTCCGCTGTCTTGAGCAGATTCACTGCGCTCGCATGTGGTTCTACATTCAGAGTGACTAGCTCTTTATAGCGCGTTTTTTGAATATCCGCCGAAGTGGTGTACTTACAGCGCTGGCATGGCTGGTGCCACATGAAACTGCAGCCGTCTGGGCGCACGTTCTGTGTACATCATACAACCATGCACCATGTTACTTCATACAAAGCCACATACGTAAGGTGTATGCGTGTTTAGCTGTAATCTTCCACCAGCACTTTTGGCAGAATGACCGGGATCTTTTACGTGCTACTGCGGTTTCCTTGAACACGGAACACACAGCTCGGGTATCGTCAGTTCGGGTGGCTCTGGTTCCTTGTCTTGTGCATAAGCTACTCTGGGGTGGTCCGACTTGAATTTGAGACAGTCTCTCTTGAGGTGGCCAACCCATCCACAGTAGTAGCATTATTTATTTAATTCATCCCTAGAGGTATGACGGTTCGTGTTGCTCTGTCGCCCTGATATATAACCGCACTTGTTGACTGGGCGTAAAACACCAAGTTACTTACTTACTCGTGCGTGAGTGTGTACGAGTTTGCGTGAGTGCGTGCGTGGGTACGTGTTTGTGTGTGTGTGTGTGTGTGTGTGTGTGTGTGTGTGTTTGTGTTTGTTGTTGTTGTTGTTGCATATTTGTCTTTGGACTGATATTGTCGATTTGGCTTGGATGTGGTTTTACATACCAGGGGAATTTTGAAATGTGTATTCACTTAAGGCACACACTTTACAAACACACACACACACACACACACACACACACACACACACACACACACACACGTATGTGTGTCTTGACCTGAGATGACCCAAAGCTGTTGACAGGATGTTAAAATCCAGTTAGTAACTAACTAGTTCTCGCACTGTGTTTATGTTTCATTCCCTACCCGGAAGCACCTTCAGTTACATAATTATTTACTTCTGAATTATTCTTGAGTGTGTTTTGAAGTGACGCCATGACCTTTTTTAATAATAATAATAATGAACGTAATTCTAGTGCGCTGAATCCCTCTACCGTGCATGTATGTGCAAGGTGCAAAGTTCTGATTACGTGCAACATTATAAAATTACACAACAAAATCCAAACACATGAAACGTTTTAAAAGAACACATTATTATATTAACTTAAAACACAACATAGTATGCACATGTTCGTGGTAAGCCCCTTTGTCAAGCAGCAGAACATTAAAACAACAGGTAAACGATGAAAAAAGAAATGTAGGCTACTTACCTGCTTATCGCTGTGGTGTCTTTATGTCCAGTGTATGAAAGAATGATGGCATGACCAGATTTCAGATTCTTTTTTCCAGCTGGAAAGGGAGACATAATTGGAAGGCACTCTTGATTTAGAGAGGATTGCTATGGGGTTCTATGAGACCACACTTTCTTAATTCCGTCATACTCTGATAGAGGAGAGAATTAGTGTGTCTCTAATGAGAGAAAGAGAATTACCATGGGGTTCTGTGAGAGCACACACTTTTTATGCCGTCATAATCTGATACAGGTGAGAAGTGTGTCTCAAGGTTTCAAGGTGTTAGTGAGCTCTTTGCCCCTGGGGGCTAGGAAGCGAAGTTACATTCGCACACGACATTCCTTATGAACAAGTACATGAGTACTGCTAACTACCACACTTTATATATAAGACAAAAATAAATGCTCAAACACAAATCTAAAGTTGTTATAAATATGTAGGGCTAAGGCGCAAAAAAATACTATTTCTTTTTTCGTTGTGTTTCGCTATTGGCTTAATCAGTATAACTCGAAGATACAACTAATAAATTTAGCAAGCTTAACATTCTTAGATTTTGAAGTCATATTCGTGAGGCTACAGAATTTGGGCACGTTGGAATGATGTGTATAACATTTACCAACATACTTAGTACGGTTTCTTTTGACATTTTCATTCGAACAGTTAAGCAAATAGTGAAATTCATCTCCTACCTCACCACTGTCACAAACAGTACATATTCTTTCATCCCTTGGAATACCTAACGATCGTCTTTGCTGGATTGGCAGTCTAAAGAGAGAGAGAGGATTACTATGGAGTTGTATGAGACCACACACACTTTACACCTTCATAATCGGATAGAGGTGAGACGATTATTATGGGTTCTGTGATACCACACACTTTATGCCGTCATAATCTGGTGAAGGTGAGAAGTGTGTCTCTAAAGAGAGAGAGAGAGAGAGGATTACTATGGGGTTCTGTGAGAGCACACACTCTTTATGCCGTCATAATCTGATAGAGGTAAAAATTAGTGTGTCTCTAATGAGAGAAAGAGGATTACTATGGGGTTCTCTGAGAGCACACACTTTATGCCGTCATAATCTGATAGAGGTGAGAAGTGTGTCTCTAAAGAGAGAAGATTACTATGGAGTTCTATGAGACCACACATTTTTTATGCCGTCATGATCTGATAGAGGTGAGAATTAGTGTGTCTCGGGCCCGTTCGATTTTAGACGGTTAATATTAACTGGGCAGTCATCGTTAGCTGTGCGTTGTCTTACGTCCCTTTACGTGATGTTTTAATGAAGCGTTACGTCACGTGTTGTGCTGTCTGTCCTTAATTGTAGGTGTCACAGTCTCTGGTGGGGTGAATTCACTCGTAATCGTGAACAGGTCGTAAACAGGCTCAAGATCCCCCAGGGTCTCTCCACACTGTTGTGTCGTCGGTGGAGTGAAGTACCCTCAAGGGGAGGGGTCCGCGGTGGTTCACCGTAAGAAAAACGACCTGATTTACAATGTCACTTGTCTGTGACACTGTCAGGCATTGTCAATTCACTCGTAATCGTAAACCAGTCGTAAACAGACTCAAGATCCCCAAGGGTCTCTCCACACAATTGTTCCGTCGGTGGAGTGAAGTTCCCTCAAGGGGAGGGGTCCGCGGTGGTTCACCGTAAGAAAAACGACCTGATTTACGAAAACGGCACTTGTCTGTGTCCCAGCCTCTGGCATTGTGAATTCACTTGCTATTGTAGACGGGTCGCAAATAGGCTTAAGATCCCCCAGGGTCTCTCCACACTATTGTTTCGTCGGTGGAGTGAAGTTCCCTCACGGGAAAAAACGACCTGATTTACAATGTCAAAGGTCTGTGGCACTGGCATTGTGAATTCACTAGTAATCATAAATAGGTCGTAAACAGGCTCAAGATCCCCCAGGGTCTCTCCACACTAATGTATCGTCGGTGGAGTGAAGTTCCCTCAAGGGGAGGGGTCCGCGGTGATTCACCGTAAGAAAAACGACCTGATTTACGAAGAGGTCACTTGCTTGTGTCCCAGCCTCTGGCGTTGTGAATTCACTTGCTATTGTAGACGGGTCGCAAATAGGCTTAAGATCCCCCAGGGTCTCTCCACACTATTGTTTCGTCGGTGGAGTGAAGTTCCCTCACGGGAAAAAACGACCTGATTTACAATGTCAAAGGTCTGTGGCACTGGCATTGTGAATTCACTAGTAATCGTAAATAGGTCGTAAACAGACTCAAGATCCCCAAGGGTCTCTCCACACTAATGTATCGTCGGTGGAGTGAAGTTCCCTCAAGGGGAGGGGTCCGCGGTGATTCACCGTAAGAAAAACGACCTGATTTACGAAGAGGTCACTTGCTTGTGTCCCAGCCTCTGGCGTTGTGAATTCACTTGCTATTGTAGACGGGTCGCAAATAGGCTTAAGATCCCCCAGGGTCTCTCCACACTACTGTTTCGTCGGTGGAGTGAAGTTCCCTCACGGGAAAAAACGACCTGATTTACAATGTCAAAGGTCTGTGGCACTGGCATTGTGAATTCACTAGTAATTGTAAATAGGTCGTAAACAGGCTCAAGATCCCCCAGGGTCTCTCCACACTAATGTATCGTCGGTGGAGTGAAGTTCCCTCAAGGGGAGGGGTCCGCGGTGATTCACCGTAAGAAAAACGACCTGATTTACGAAGAGGTCACTTGCTTGTGTCCCAGCCTCTGGCGTTGTGAATTCACTTGCTATTGTAAAACGGTCGTAAACAGGCACAAGATCCCCAAGGTCTCTCCACACGGGAAAAAACAACAACAAAAAACGACCTGATTTACAATGTCACTTGTCTGTGACAGTAGCATTTTGAATTCACTCATAATCGTAAATAGGTCGTAAACAGGCTCAAGATCCCCCAGGGTCTCTCCACACTAATGTTTCGTCGGTGGAGTGAAGTTCCCTCAAAGGGAGGGGTCCGCGGTGATTCACCGTAAGAAAAACGACCTGATTTACAAAGATGCCATTCGTCTGTATTGTTTGATCTCTGACGTGATATACCCCCCACCCACCCCATCCGCCATCACCCATCATCCCCCACCCCCCACCCGCAACGAGTGAAACGGTGTCTGCCCAGACGTAAAATACCCGTAAGATTCAGAACTAGTACACAGGGGGAGGGAGGTAGTTTTCGGTGGTGGTGGTGTGTTTTTTGTTGTTGTTTTGTGTGTGTTTTTTTGTTTGTTTTTTGTTTGTTTGTTTGTTTGTTGTTGTTTTTAGGGGGTCGGGGCAGGGGGGACCAGTTTTATTCAGGTTTTATATTTACATTAATAACAGAATAAAAAACTTGAATACAGTGCATACTTGGAAATAAGCACGATCTATACATGTATGTGTACATTTAAAGACTCCGGGAAGATGCTCGAGTTACGGGATGTTTTGACTCGTAAATGTTTACCAACAAGTTAAAGCAAAGCGTGTGTGCTTGTAACAGATCTCATCAACGCCCTGAGCGCTCACATGATACATATTAACCTAAGTATGATATTCTATACACACGTAGAGCACAGTCCTACCAAAACAGTTTAGATATAAAGTATTATACGGAAAAACAAACACACGCACCACACATACACACACACACGCACGCACGCACGCACGCACGCACGCACTCACGCACGCACGCACACACACACACACACACACACACACACACACACACACACACACAATGACTGTAGCAGAAACTGGGTACTGATAATAGCTGGAAAGAAAAAACTGTGAGAAGAGGAAGGTTACTTATTTCGAGCGCTAATACTCCCCTTGACTGATAGACAAAAAGAGGAAGGAGTCGGACAGAAAAGAAGTAAAAAAGACACCGGGTGATGCTGCTAGATCTCATTCGTTGGCGTTTTCCGCGTCAAAATTAATACCTCCGCTTTCAAACAAACAAAAACACAGTAAGCAAACAAAAACGAATCCGCCCTCCTCCCCTTTGCAAATAGTTCCTTGTAGACAAGAAGCTTTCCGCGGGCGCAACTCCCAGCAAACTGATCCCGATCCTGATCTCGGTTCTCGATCCTTTTAGATCTGGTCCCTGATCCCTCCGCCAATAGCGCCGCGTGTCAGTTTCACTGCTGTGACGATGTGTGTTTGCTAGCTACTCCCAAACCAAAACAGAACCGGTTTTCGTTTGCTGAGCTGTCCAATGAGGCTCTAGATCAAGGTTACGTGGAGGGAACCTTGTGGATACGAGAAGCTAGGCCTTTTCTGGAGGATGTCAGTGTTGTGTTACTTTACGTAAAGATTCAGTTTAGTTGTCTCCTGCTTCCGATTCTTTTGGGAGAGGGCAAAATGTGATGTGATTGTGCAGCCGCTGGGGTGGGGGATGGGTCAATGGGGGGGGGAGGGGGCGTGCGCGCGCGTGTGTGTGTGTGTGTGTGTGAGAGAGAGAGAGAGAGAGAGAGAGAGAGAGAGAGAGAGAGAGAGAGAGAGAGAGAGACGGCGAGAGTGATAGAGACGGGGAGGGGGGAGAGGGGGGGGGGCAGGACAAAGGGGATGGAGTGGTTTGGGTGAACTCTCCCTGACGTTCAAGTGGGAGTAACTGAGCTTACCTGTTACCCTGTTTTGTCAGCACATGTAGTGATTGTTTCCCTTACATCTCTCTCTCTCTCTCTCTCTCTCTCTCTCTCTCTCTCTCTCTCTCTCTCTCTCTCTCTCTCACACACACACACACACACACACACACACACACACACACACACACTTCACAAAAACATGGACACAAATAGACGACTCCACTCCTGTCAGTCAAAGCAGACACACCCTTAGATTTCAGCCAATCGCGTGCCGCAGCATAATGAGGTGCCCACGTGTTTTGATAAGGCCTGAAATGGTCTGGCAAGCCTTCGTGCCAGACACTGCAAGTGGTCAGTTGGCAGTGTTCGACATGGCAGGAAAAAAACACAGGAAAACGGAATTGTTGCTATGGCCAGTGTAAGTCAGACGAACGATACCCTGTCAAATGTGCAGGTGTCACATTCTAGCCGCTTCCGAAGCCAAAAACAAGGCTGAAAGATCGTAAAGCTTGGATCAAGGCTGTGGTCGACCCCATGATCAACTAAACCCGAGCGTGATAACAAAGAACTACTACGTGTGTTCCAAAATATGTCGGCCTTAGTACAAAACTTATCATCCAGTTAATTTATGCATGCGTTCGGTTTTCTCTTTTGTAAGCTGTCAAAGTCAATGATTGTGTGAATGTGTTGGAAGTATAATTATTAGTGTAGGACTACATGGCTAAACACAACATACGTGCCGTATAACGGCCAAAATATTGTTCATTCACTTGGAACATTGCATTATCGGTTTAATAATAGTGTGTGTGGGTGCGTGCGTGCGTGTGTGCCTGCGCATGGTAGCGCCTGCCTGGCACTCTTTGTTACCAGCCCAGAGCAAACTAATACCCCAGTGAGGAAATGAGTAGCGGTAACTTTAACTCCTTACAGCACTTTCCCTTGAATTTCGATCACCAGTGATCGATGGACAAACATGCCATTTTAGCAGTTTAAAAAAACCCAACGAACCTAGTATTTTTGTGCGAGAAATACATCAAGGAAACTCTGTCTGGGCAGTTTGTGTGCAAAACGACGTCATTTAGATTGTTTTTCGATTACAATTACGCAACGCAAATGCGTCATGCAGCATTTTCCATTTTGCCGATATTTTCGATTTTGTTCGAGTTCAGCGTACACAGTGCGAGCGTATATTTGGCGAAAATGAGTTCTGATGAGTCTTCAGACAGCGAAATGCCATATGATAGTTCAGATGAGGAGGTCTGGGAGGAAGAGAAGGTGAGCGGAGACGATGACAGTGACGGCGGACCTGGATTTTTAGATCCAACTCGACGGCAGTCCCTCCCTGGGATGTAAACTGTCCCTTCCCTTTCCCATCAGACCAAAGAGGGCATGATAAGACTAACTGCAGACCAGTTATATTATCAACATTTTCTCTCACCAAAACCAAAGCCCGTCTGTTTTAAAATAGACGGGCTTTGACCAAACACAACAGCGACAGGTCTTCTGGCAAGAGATCGAGAGTATTTCTGGATTCGGCTGCAGCCATCTTTTCGGGTCGCTTGCCAGAGGGGCGGAGCTTACGGCTGGAAGCGGTGCGTTGTGGAGTGGTCTATTCTCAGTGACTTAGCGAATTGTAATGCCTATTTAATTAATTTATTTTTTTAAGCGAATTGTAGTGCAAAACAAGACTCTTTGCTGTGAATGGAACGTCATAACATTAAAGGGACAAGCCTTTTCAGTTTTTCTGTCATTATTTTCCTCCGCCCGCTAATCTTACCAACAATTACCACTTGATGTGAGCGAAAAATAGCTGCAATGCGTCATCAAACGTTAAACCTACAGAGAGAAACTCTCCAGAATATATCTCACAAATAAATCGGTACAGTCTCCTCTATACTTTTATTATTAATAATATTATTATAGCGATGTCATTGACGATGAGATGAGAAGGGGGGAGGGAAGTGTCCAAATATTAATAAATAATAATAATGGAAATTTGTAAAGCGCCTACCCTGCGGCTCAAAGCGTTGAACAAGCATACACACATAATGTACATCGGGATGGAAAATGTTATCCAAAAAATAAATATGTATATATCGACAAGTGTTCAAGCATAACTATGCAGAAGATACCCACACGCACGCACGCACGCACGCACACACACACACTGTATACAGACAGACAGGAGTGAAGGACAATGAGGTTTAACTGAAATATTCTGAGAAATGTCTTGAGCTGGCTTTTGAAGGAAGAGAGAGTAGCAGAGTGCCTGATGTCTTGTGGGACATATTCCTTCCTCGGGGACGTTAGGAGAAAAAAAGATATATTTTTTTTTTAAAGAAGTGTTAGCACGTGGATGAATGAAAGGAAAGTGACTCAGTAATTTTATGTATACATCTGGTTTGTTATATTCATATTTATCACCTATGATATATGTATCGGTGATAAAAATGAAAACTATATATAATTTTTATGTATTTTCTGCTGTGACATGTACGCAGAACTGAGAGCTTCTGGTATTCTTCTGTCCATGACGTCACACTTCGGTGACGTCAACTAAAACGCGGGACAACCCAAAATTGCTTGTGTCTACATCTGTATCTACGCAAGATCGCGTGCTTTGCACCTGTTCCAAGCATTCGAGGAGTAAGTATTTCCGATTAAGCTGAGAAGGCGGGTTCCTTTAAATCCATCATCCCAGACAGTGGCCTGTCTGCGCTTTGGGTCAACTAAATTACGTCATAATTATCCACGCAAAATGGGGTCATTGCACAATGTCGTCATGGTGCCTAAATAAATAAAAGAAAAATAGTAGTATTACTACAGGGACGCGTTTTGCTCGTTTTAACATTTTGTGATCAAACAGTGGTGACAAGTGCTATCGTGTGCAGACAAGGATCTGAAACTAATGCTTAAAAGAAACTGAAAAACATTTGGTCCAAGTGGATCAAAAATTGGAATATTGAGTTCTGTTTCTTTGCAGTGGACATTATTCCCCGAGACAAATTATGGCGGTCTATTTGACACTGGTATTTCTTACTGCAGTCTGCCTCTTTCAGCACGGTAAGTTGTCATTCCCCCCCCCCCCCCCCCCTCCATCCCCCCCCCCCTTTTTTTTTTTTTTTTTTTTCAATCAAGGGTGTCGGGATGGCATCGCCACGTGGTCTGAAGTCACTTGTTTGTGAGTTAGGCTACAACACTCACTTTCTCTACACTGATGCCTATAAAAAGCACCTCATTCTGGAAATCTGTAAGCAAACTCATGATTGTGAAGCAAGCATATATCATTTATATAAATGCTATTAACTTTTAAAAAATAGTCTTCAACCAATCAAATCAAATACATCTTTATTATTCATCAATATACAAAGCATAAAAATGTAAATTTTCCTTTGACATATGTGCTCAAGAAGGTACACTTAAAATAATATAAAATAATACATAAAATTCTCACTCTCGCATTCTCTCCCCCACTTGCCTGCCCCGGCTTCTTCCACTGACATACACCCGCAAACACACACACACACACACACACACACACACACACACACACACACACACACATTTCTCACACATTTACACACACACACACACACACACACACACACACACACACACACACACACACACTTCATCACTTGAAACATTAAAATTCGAAAATTCTGCATTTAAAACTGAAACAGCAGTGGGTATAAAAGATTTCTTATAAACATGCTTTTTTGGCATTGGCACTTTCAGTCGTCGACGGCAGATGCTGGAAGCAAAAATTTGGAGGATGTGTTTTGTCTTGCATCTGTGCTGTGGTGTTTCAGGTCACTGTCAGACATACACAATAATCCAAATAAAGCCGCCTGCTGGGGTGTTCCAGGTCACTGTCACACATAGTAATCAAAATCAAGCCGCCTGCTGGGGTGTTTCAGGTCATTGTGAGACATACACAGTCATCAAAATCAAGCCGCCTGCTGGGGTGTTTCAGGTCATTGTGAGACATACACAGTCATCAAAATCAAGCCGCCTGCTGGGGTGTTTCAGGTCATTGTGAGACATACACAGTCATCAAAATCAAGCCGCCTGCTGGGGTGTTTCAGGTCATTGTGAGACATACACAGTCATCAAAATCAAGCCGCCTGCTGGGGTGTTTCAGGTCATTGTGAGACATACACAGTCATCAAAATCAAGCCGCCTGCTGGGGTGTTTCAGGTCATTGTGAGACATACACAGTCATCAAAATCAAGCCGCCTGCTGGGGTGTTTCAGGTCATTGTGAGACATACACAGTCATCAAAATCAAGCCGCCTGCTGGGGTGTTTCAGGTCATTGTGAGACATACACAGTCATCAAAATCAAGCCGCCTGCTGGGGTTTTCCAGCTCACTGTCAGACATTCGCAGTAATCAGAATCAAGCCACCTGCTTGGGTGTTTCAGGTCACTACACAATAATCCAAATCAAGCCGCCTGCTGGGGTGTTCCAGGTCACTGTCACACATAGTAATCAAAATCAAGCCGCCTGCTGTGGTGTTTCAGGTCACTGTCAGACATACACAGTAATCAAAATCAAGCCGCGTGCACTTCGTCTCTTGCTGGGGTGTTTCAGGTCACTACACAATAATCCAAATCAAGCCACCTATTGGGGTGTTCCAGGTCACTGTCAGACCAGGACTGTAATCCAAAATCAAGCCACCTGTTGGGATGTTGCTGGTCACTGTCAGACCAGGACAGTAATCCAAAATCAAGCCACCTGTTGGGATGTTGCTGGTCACTGTCAGACCAGGACAGTAATCCAAAATCAAGCCACCTGTTGGGGTGTTCCTGGTCACTGTCAGACCAGGACAGTAATCTAAATCAAGCCACCTGTTGAGGGTGTTCCAGGTCACTGTCAGACATACACAATAATCAAAATCAAGCCGCCTGCCTGCTGGGGTGTTCCAGGTCACTGTTAGACATACACAATAATCCTAATCAAGCCACCTGTTGGGGGTGTTCCAGGTCACTGTTAGACATACACAATAATCCTAATCAAGCCACCTGTTGGGGGTGTTCCAGGCCACTGTCAGACATACACAATAATCCTAACCAAGCCACCTGTTGGGGGTGTTCCAGGTCACTGTCAGACCAGGACAGTAATCAAGATCAACCCGCCCGTACTGACCCTGACACCGAAGACGCTCCTTACGGGAGACACGGTCAACGTGTCATGCGAACCTCCCCTGGATACTGGCGGGGAGCTGCGCGGTCTGGTCATCAGGAGGGTGCTGCCCAGCTACCCGGCCAAGGATCACCTGGGCAGGATTGTGGTCAGCGCCAACCTGAGCATCAGCGGGGGGGCCCCCGTGCTGGTGATGACGTCCCCTGCCGGGGACGGTGCTGTCTGGCAGCGTGGGCGAGCGCTGCATCACTTTGACGATGAAGGAGGCCAACGTCGGGGACGCTGGCAAGTACATCTGCTACGCCTTCATCAGGATGTTGAAGGTGGACCCCTACGTCGGTTACCGCTACCTCACCGTGACTGGTGAGGGAGGGGCCTCTCTGTGTGGGTTGTGTTAGCTAGCGGTGGTTTTGTTGGCCTGGTGCATGTGATGTATATAGCCTGAGGTTTTGTTCTGGTTTGTTTACAGAGTTCAGGAGCTGTGTGAAAGTCGAGGTGGCCGTCCTGGGCTCCCGTCCCTAATGGTCATTATGGTGACATGGTCTCTGAGGACGTAAAGCAACACTGAACCTACAGGACAGAGTTCAGGAGCTGTGTGAAAGTCGAGGTGGCCGTCCTGGGCTTTCCGTCCTAATGAGCTTTACGGTTTCTGTGGACGTAACGCAACAGTGAACCGTGCTTCGGCATTGGTCACAGTTTGTCCCTAATATGCCAACCCGACATCCGAGGACATGAAGCTCTACATCATCATCATCGTTGTTTGTTTGTCTTTGTTCTGTGTTTTTTTGTGTTGTTGTTTTGTTGTTTTTGTTTGTTTGTTGTTGTTTTGGAGGGTTGGTTGTTGTTTTTGTTTGTGGTTTTTTGTTGTTCTTTTTTGTTTGTTTTGCTTCAGCCGTGCTTGCCTTCGTGCATGCACATGAACAAACGCACACACGCACCCACGCACACACACGCGCGCGCGCGCACACACACACACACACACACACACACACACACACACACACAAACATAACATGCACGCGTGCGCGCAGACACACATACAAGCATGTATACACACACACACACACACACACACACACACACACACACACACACAAACACACACACACACACACACACACACACACAGACTGGGGGGTCGGTTAGATCGAAC
>OY757557.1:1245823-1250823 GCA_963584105.1 Alviniconcha strummeri
AGAATGGCGGCTGACTTACGGAAGTGTGGTTAACTGCTCGTCAGCATTTGTGTGCTAGTGGTGTTTAGCTGGAGAGTTAGTTCTTTCTTTCTGTACCAAAGTGATTGTAACAGACTGCCAGTGGCCGAAGAATCAAGGATGGAAGTGCTGAGGCAAAGTTCACGTAGTTACGGACAGTTTTTTGTTTTTCATTTGCCGGTGTGTTTTTGCCGGTTTGTGTCGGACATGTGGATCACTCAGCGTCAGCGGTCTGCGGCCTGATGGCAGATGGTCGCTGTTGACTTGTTCATTGTTCATTGTCAACCTGTGGTGGATCAGGCGCCAGGTTGCGGATCAGGAGGTGAAAGAAAACTAGTGCCAAGGATAGCAGCACAACGTCATCTTGTCATTTTTGACAGTTTATGTGATGCTGTGAATTCATATTCGAACTTTGCCGTGTTTTTTTCGCCGGCCAGCCCGGCTTGCTCTCACCAGTTGCCAGTTACGTCACACCCAAAAAAAAAGAAAGAAGTACTGACGCGCCGTCAAGAGGTCGTAAAAGCACTCAACCAGCTGCGTCGACTTATCTTTTCCACGCCACACAGCTTCGACGGTATTAGCTGCACACCGTCACGCTCCAACCATCTGCAAGCTAAGTTGATCAGATTTTTTTTCTGTATTATCATTTGTTAGTTTAGTACTGCCTGTCTGCGGTTTGAGAAAGGTATCTTTGCTGAAAATTTACGCATGATTTGTATTGTCTAAGTAAAGTAAGCGTTCCATTTAACCTCTTTTTTGCTCCACATCTCGCCATGTAATGCGCCCCCTTGTGTCCCTAGGCCATGAGTTCGCCCCTCCCTCCACCATGTTATTGACTACTTAGCCAACACTTGACTTCTCTTTAAACTGCAGCCGCCATGGCGCTCCAGAGCTCGTCTCTGTTTGCCTGGGTGCCCAGTGTTGAAGTGAAGAAAGATCCCAAGCAAATGACGTTCGATATACCTCACTGTTTAATGCCCCTCACCAGACAGATTTTCTACAGGCGTTACGTGTGTGATGTTGCAGGAACTGCGGGGTATCAGGTGGACTGGCTGCATGAGGGTACCAATCCAACCAGGACCATCCATGTGGAAGACAGTAATGACATCAGTATAGTACCCACTGACCTTCCCAGCCAGGACCTTTTCCGGACTAAGATCCAAGTCAACTGTGATACTGTTTCATAGTTCAGGAGCTGTGTGAGAGTCGAGGTGGACGTCCTGAGCTGTCCGTCCTAACGAGCCTTCTGGTTTCCGTGGACGTAAAGATTTACTGAACCGTGCTTCGGCATTGGTCACAACTTGTCCCTAATATGTCAACTGACATCTGAGGACATTAAGCATCAATTCATCAGCAGATACTGTTAAGCTAGTGACAATAACGATCTTCTACAGCACAGGTACAGTCCTAGTCCAGGGAAACAGGTGTCCCCGTTGGAGAGACAAAGAGTTCAGTTCCTCATCAAGTGCATTAGGGCCATCTACGCCTTTGTCGACCGGGTGAAGGAGTCGGGGTTGCATGAAACAGTAACAACGAATGTGTGCAACCTCCGCTTGCCGACTGTTTCGCCATCGTCGACAGGGGAGCCCGGACTACACGATGTTAGACCCAGGTGCAGCCCGCGTCCACAGTTGCCAAGGACAACCGGGAGTACAAGAAGGAGCTCGCGTCGACTTCAGGCCCTCAGTCCCAAGTCAGCCTCACCTTCAGCAGCTCCAGTCCCGGTTTCCCAGCATATCAAGACGACCCGCCACCTGGATCACACCCGTGCCACACCTCCTACCACACCCCGCCAGCCCGCCACACCCCGTCAACAAGCCTACCCAGTCACACCTTCACCACACCACGCCTCCCTAGTCACTGAGCTGGAGACAGCAAAACAACAAATAAAGGCCGAACTCAAGCTGCATGTGAAGGTGAATTTTGACCAACTGACTAACACCATGATGTCACTGACCCACTACACCAACAGCCTCACCGCTACAGCAGAGGAATACCCCAACTCCGTGATGTCGGAACCGCTCCGCCACCCTTCAGTGGCTGGTACGGAGCACATCGACACCCTGTCCGCAGGTGGGCTGCGCCAACGCCGCAGTCCAGCTATGGAGCTTTCCCGCCACGTGGACGTCAGTGTACATACGGGCCCACAGCCCACCCTTCCTTCAACACACAGCAAGCCAGCATCGTCCTGCACCCCCATCGCACCAGTTACTGGGGGAGGGGGGGGGGGGTGCAGCGGAGACAGTTGCGTAACGCAAGCTGGCAGTGTGTTTTAATGGTAGTTTATTTCTGTACACACCTGACCGGTGTGTGCTTGTGGCGTGAATGTGTGCGTGTGTGCGTGCGCTCGATCGTGCACGCAAACAACTTATAGTTCCAGGTATGAGTGCGTTACTCTGTAACCAATACCGGAGTCTGAGTGACTCCGTATTACTGCGTCAATCATCACGGCGCTATTGTGTGTTGCACTGCCCCGGTCTGTGACACTGACAGACTTGTATACTCATAGCCTTGAGACAATTATAATTTATAGTATACGTCCAGGATCCTGGTGGACACGTTGGTGTTTTTTATTTGCTGAATACTTTGTGTTTTGCATCTATTCGGGATCACGAACACGGAACAGTAGTGCTTGCTCCGTTTGATTTAACTTGTGGGCACGTTAGTATATTCCACTACCTAATTTATGCTTCGTGTTAGAAACTGTTCAAGAACCCGAGCGGCTGTGTCTGCTCCCTTTGAATAGTTAACCGGTGGAAACGTTGGGATATTTTATTAGCTGAATAGTTTGTGTCTGCGTCTGTCCAAGAACTCGAGCGGCTGTGCCGGCTCCCTTTGGATTGTTAATCGTGTTTCGTGTGGATTCCCTCTGCTTTGTTTTCCGAAATTTGTACTACTAGTTCGTTTTGTTGTTGTTCTTGTTGTTTTCAGTTGTATGCGCTATTGTCCTCTGGGATATATATATATAACATTTAAAGGAACATTTAATCACGCAGAGATTTGAATTTCTGCATTTTTCAGTTCTAGGAACGCATTGTTAGTCAGAGTTTAGCATGTCCAGTGACTGTCTCCGAGTCGGTCACCTTAATGTGTACCACATTCAGAAAAAAAATCATGATCTTAATGTCTTCTTTGAATCCCATCAACTCTTCCACCTGTTCGGTCTCAGTGAGACTAGGCTGAAAAGCCACATTCCAAGTGAAGGTCTGTCTCTTCCTCACTATTCACTAATCCGAAAGGATGCTGCCAGATCTCAGCACACAGGTTTAGTTGTTTACATACATTCTTCAATCAGTAAAATTGTCCGTCGCCGTCCTGACTTAGAGTCTGAAGCAGTAGATAGCGTGTGGTTAGAAATACAAACGCGCAAGTTCAGTATTTTAGTTGGTTATATTTATAGAAACCCAGCTTCAACATTTGACTGGTATGACCAATTTGTTACAATGATGGACAGGGTGCAGGGCTGTAATTTGAATGTTGTCCTGTTGGGTGATTTTAATACTGACATGCAAAAAAGTAACCCAGCAAGGGATTCCAAAATATCCTTATTTGGCCTAAATCAAATGATTACGTCACCTACGAGAATCACTCCCCATTCTTCAACGCTAATTGACCATATTTACACAAGTGATACTAGCATTGTGTCAAATATTCTAGTGCCTGCCACAGGAATAAGCGATCATTTTCCAGTGTGCTGTACCTTGTCTGTCAAAACTGTGAAGCCTGTTCTGAATGTCCACTCTTCAATTGTTTAGCGATGTTTTAAACAGTTTGATGAAAGAGCTTTTTTGATGGATTTGCACGTAATCCCCTTTGAAAATGTGTACAATTTTAACGACCCCAATGTGGCACTGTCACACTGGATTGACTTATTTCTTGATGTTATTAATAAGCATGCCCCCCTCAAAAAAAAAAAAGAGAAAAAAAGCGGGTGAAACACCAAACCCTCCCGCCATGGCTGAACACTGATATAAAGCAAGCCATGTTACTGAGGGACAAGTGTAGGAAGCAAAAGAAATTTGTAGAATATAAGCAACAACGGAACTGTGTAAATTACCTTGTGAGGGAAGCTAAGAAAAATATTTTAATGACCTTGCCGCAAATAAAGCAGATATATCATCCATGTGGAGAGCTATCAACACACTCACTAAAGGCCACAGCCCTGCAAACAATAATCTTCCATCGGAACTCACACCAGATGTCTTTAACGCCCACTTCGTACCTGTAGTCTCCAAGTTCTTACCAGACGATCAAACCGATGGGTCTCAGTATAATTGTCCTGACAGGTTACTAAACTTTTGCAGAGATCGAATCTCTCAAAATACCACATTTTCAATTCCTCCTATATCTGTATTCGAAGTAGGAATATCTATCTCAAAGCTGGATAATAAGAAATCTACAGGTTGTGATGGTATTAGTGTCAAACTTCTAAAAATTGCCCTTCCTTACATAGCTGAAACACTTACATATGTTTATAACTTATGCATACAAAAGAATGTTTTTCCAACCGCATTCAAGAGAGCTAAAATAATTCCGCTCCCTAAAACAAAAACTATCTCCACCGATCTGAATGATTACCGCCCTGTCTCGATCCTGTCTGTTCTCACAAAGCCGCTAGAAAGACACATTCATAAACATTTGACCGACTTTTTAGAAACACCAGCTTTTCCATTCCTTTCAGTCTGGCTTCCGATGCGGACATTCTTGTCAAACGGCGGTTACCCATTTAACTGATACTTGGCTCTCAGCTTTCAACAATCGTCAAATGTCAGGCGCTGTATTTCTCGATTTTCGCAAGGCTTTTGACCTGGTTCATCACGACATTTTACTGAAAAAAATATCCACGTACAACTTAAGCATCGCAAGTATAGCTTTCTTACGATCTTACTTACAGGATCGTCTACAATGCGTCCTTGTAAATGGCACATACTCCCAAGAAACGTCTATAACAAGTGGAGTGCCTCAAGGGTCGATCCTAGGCC
>OY757557.1:1253323-1258327 GCA_963584105.1 Alviniconcha strummeri
ACAGAGACAGAGACAGAGACAGAGACAGAGACGAAACGAGACAAACGAAGAAAACAACAGCACTCATTCACGTGGTTCCTGTTGACCTACAGATTGGCAGAAGACAAACCAAGCAGTCCCTCCAAAGGAAACATGCCCCTGTTGGATAATGCAAGATTCCTCAGATCCTCAAACCGCTCAAACCTCAAATAGCCCAAAAGTTGCATGACGTCACGACACGCGTTCTCAACGCTGACAGAGTCCTCCCAGAGGATCGTGCTTCTCCAGCTGTTAGCCGCTTTGTACGAATCGTCACGCGACACCCCGTACGTTCCGCTCGATCGCAACCTTCTGTCTTGACTCTCTCCCGCCGTATCATTGCTCCGAGTTTGCCGGATAATCGCTGCTTGGATTCCGGGGGTCCACTCGAAGTGCAGGAATCGGTAGATGGTCTTGGAGACCTCCACAGGATTCATGGCGAGGTCTTCGTACCGGAGGAACCGGAGTCTGCTCGAGGCTTTGCCGTACAGCTCTCTGGCAGCGTCGATGTCCTTCATCATCCGTTGGCATGTTTTTCCTGCGAACGTCTCCACGGTGACCAGCGGGGAAAATCCGAAAGTTCTCCTCTGGGAGTAGACGACAGCGCGCGGGTCCCGCACGAGAAATATGACGGCAAGGTCAGGGATCGAGGTCATGAGTTTCTCGACGGAGGCGAAAGGGTAGCGGATGGTCTTGATGATGACCTTGCTGTGACTTTGACACACTGACTGCGCTTTGTCGACGCACGTTCCGAAATGCGGTTTGGCCTGGCCGTATTTATAGCACCTGCAAAAAGAAACGTTTTTTTCTTCTTCTTTTTTTTTTTTTTTTCTTTCTTTCTTTTTTTCTTCTTTTTCTTCCTCCATTTTGCTAAGCACCTCATGAGTGGCGTTTATTCAAAAACATGAATGCATCATCACAAAATACCTCGCATTCGTAAGTTCACAAAGTATTTTTTAACAGTTTTACAGGACACTTATAATCGGACAAATCAAGCTTCGGCTAATATTTTGCTCGACACGTCTTTCTTGTTAACTGTATCAGAAAAGTGCTACGTAGATTGAACTATTGTTTTAATGACATGAGTTTCGATCTAGTCGAGAGGAACTGTAACTAGACACCTAAACAAGATAATAAAGCAGGTCAACCAAAAGCAGATGAGTATATCTTCTTTTTTTCTTCTTTCTTTTTTCACGCTTTAACTGTTGTTTAAGTGTTGTTTTGTAGCCTGAAAAGGGGGCTTACCCCGAAAATTCGCATATCGTGCTTTGTCATAATAAACAGCGGTCTTTTTAACCTTTTATTCGTTTAGATCTAGAGTGACTGTGGCTCGGTGATTCGTCCTGGGGTCGACCCTTTCAATGGTTGATGGGTCGTCAAAAAGCCAGAAATTAGCTAACGAGGCTGGAGCACACCGTTTCAGTTCAAGGCCATGCATTTATCACGTGCTGGCTTCTCCGCCTAAGATACTACATACTACTGCTGCTACAACTACTACAATTACTACTGTTGCTGCTACTACTACAACTATTACTACTGCTTCTGCTACTACTACTACAACTACAACTGCTGCTACTACTACTACTGCTACTACTCATACTGCTGCTATGCTGTTGCTAACGTCGTAGTGCTGACTGATTCTTCACCTTACAACGTCGTAGTGCAGTGTGCTTATTCCCCTTACAACGTCGTAGTGCTGTCTGATTCTTCCGCTTACAACGTCGTAGTGCTGTCTGATTGTTTTCACTTACAACGTCGTAGTGCAGTCTGATTCTTCCCCTTACAACGTCGTAGCGCTGTCTGATTTCCACCCTTACAATGTCGTAGTGCAGTCTGATTCTTTACAACGTCGTAGTGCGGTCTGATTCTTCCCCTTACAACGTCGTAGTGCGGTCTGATTCTTCCCCTTATAACGTCGTAGTGCCGTTTTCTCCACCTCTGGATAAAGACCTCCAGAAAACGTCTCTCGGAAGCGAGCTGCTTCTGTAATTGAGACGTTACCCTTTCCACATCGCAGTGCATAACGTACTTAGGTAACGTACGACATGATCAATACGTCATCCTTACCAGTGCCTTTTTCTCCACTTCTGTGTAAAGGCCTCTGGAAGACGTCTATCAGAAGTGAATTACTGAACTGAACTTTTACCCTTTCCACATCGCAGTGCATAACGTGCTTAGCTAACGTACGGCGCGATCAATATGTCATCCTTACCTGTACAGTGCACCAGTTCCTTTTTCTCCACTGCTGTGTAAAGGTCTCCAGAAGACGTCTCTCAGAAGCGAGATACTCAACTGAACTACCACATCTCAGTGCATAACGTACTTAGGTAATGTACGACATGATCGATACGTCATCCTTACCTGTACAGTGCACCAGTGTCGTTTTCTCCACTTCTGAGTAATGGCCTCCAGAAGACGTCTCTCGGAAGCGAGATACTCAGCTGAACTTTTACCCTTTCCACATAGCAGCGCATAATGTACTTAGGTAACGTACGACATGATCGATACGTCATCCTCACCTGTACAGTGCACCAGTGCCGTTTTCTCCACCTCTGTATAAAGACCTCCAGAAGACGTGTCTCAGAAGTGAGCTGCTGAAGTTGCACGAGAAGAACCCTTGTAATACGGCGGTCATTTTCTCAGACATCAACTGTCCATCTGACTTAATGCTGAAATCACAGAAGTTGAGAGAGGTCAGTCCAGCTCCCTCCCTGCGATAAGCCAAAGATGATGATGATGATGATGTAGAGCTTCATGTTCTCGGGTGTCAGGTTGACATATTAGGGACAAACTGTGACCAGTGCGTGTGCATGGTTCACTGTTGCTTTACGTCCACAGAAACCATAAGGCCCGTTAGGACGGGGAGCCCTGGACGGCCACCTTCACTTTCACGCAGCTCCTGAACTCTGAAAAGCGAAAGAACGGAGGAATTGCTTTATGAGGTACTGGCGGGGACCGAAATCCGAGGAGGTGTGGGAAAGAGGGAGACTATACCCAAAGCTCGTTCTTAACTGAGCGAAGTGTTTGTTCGCCGAACATACTTCGGACAGTTCGACGAAACTATGATTCGTTTCTTAACTGAACCTTTAGTTCGCCGAACATGGTTCGGACAGTTCGACGAACTATACTTCGTTCTTAATTGGCTTATAATGAGATGCAAGCTTCGGCCCGAACTTGCGGCAGACGCGCAGCAGACAGCATGATCGAAAATGTAGGCTAAAGTCAAGTCAGTATATTTTATTCATCCCTCACAGGGTAATTCAACTAACGACTGTGTCATTCCGGGTCCCAGAGACAAGGCTGCGCTTCCACCAAGTCAACAAATGGGTCAATTTCCTCCGAAGCGAGTGAAGTACCTAGCGACACCGTCATCCATTTTTGTTTTTATTTCTTCCTCATCCACAGGAGAGCTCTCTGTTCTCAGCCAATCAGAGGCAAGGTTAGTCGAACTGGGCGAATATTCCCAGAAACTGTTGAGCGAAGCTTTCTGGACCCCGAATACAGCTTCGTCGCATTTCGACGAATACTCCCAACTATATTCGCGAAGCAAAAGTTCTATATTTGCCGGATAATCCCAACTATGTTCGCGAACAAATGTTCTCCCAATTAAGAACGGGCTTTACGCTACACTATCACCACCGAAATGACTCCGATGACAGCAACGACAGCCGTTTAAATGTTTCATTAATTGTGAGGGACAAAGTCACAAAGACAGTGACCACAAGTCACAACTTTTGAAGTGAAAAGAGAACCGTTGCGGAATCGAACCGAAGTCCTTCCTTCAGGTGTTGCTTAATGTCCTCGGATGTCGGTTGACATATTAGGGACAAGCTGAGACCAATGCGTGAGCATGGCTCAATATAGTTTTATGTCCACGGAAACCATGAGGCTCATTAGGACGGACAGCCCAGGACGGCCACTTCGACTCTCACACAGCTCCTGAACTATTAACCGAAGTCCTTCTGCTTACCAGCCTAATACCTTACCGCTAGGCCAAGCCGGCTCAGTCACAGCGGAGAAAGCAACGTCCACAGAAACCATAGGGCTTATTAGGGACGGGGAGAAGCCGGGGGGTGGGGGGTGGGCGGGAGATTATCTACCTATCGCTACACTGTCACCACCAGAATTGTTCCTGCATTGAGATGGGCAGCGATGAGGGCAATTTTAATGTTTCAATAGGAAGTGATGGACAAAGTCACGAAGACAGTGTCCACAAACCACAACCTTTTCGAAGAGAAATGAGAGCCGAAGCGGTATCAAACCGAGGTCCTTCCGCTTACCAGCCTAAAACCTTACCGCTGGGCCAAGCTGGCTCAGTCACAGCGGAGAAAGCATTAACCACAATCATTTTATTGCCAGTCACAAGGACAAGGGGGCAGGGGTGGGGGTGGGGTGGGGTGGGGTGAGATCAGAGAGAACGAGGCCGGGACCAGGTGCTGTAATTCACACAGCCGGAGGCATGACACGAATCGGCAGCTGACAGCTGCGACATAATGCTACATGTTCATTTAGAAAAGCCAAGGAAGATAAACTGGGACCTTCCTTCAATGTTGCTTTAACTAACTAACTAACTAACTAACTAACTAACTAACTAACTAACTAACTAACGTTACTCACTTCTCCTCATACACTTTCCGAAGGGGCTCGAAGACGTAATAAACACCGGAAGCGTGATGGATGATGTCTGCGGTGAAAGTGGACCCGGACCTCCCGTAGGCAAACAGCAGGATCTTATTGGGCGGGTCTCCGAGCAGCTCCAGGGGGTACCGGTGTTTCCAGGGAAACCGGCCTGGAACAGGCGATGCGGTTGGTAGGGGCTTGCCTGCTGAGGAACACTAGGTAAGGTGACTGCATGAAGGTCAGTAGTAATGATAAAGATAATAACGTACGTAGCACACGTTTTTGTGAGCTGTTTCTCTAAAATGATTGCATGAAGGTGATTTCTGCTACTGCCATGTGTGTTTGTGTGTGTGTGTGTGTGTGTGT
>OY757557.1:1258527-1273527 GCA_963584105.1 Alviniconcha strummeri
ACTGTAGTCTACTGACCTCCCCGGCCGCTGACCTATAGACAGACAAGCGGCGGGCACACACACACACACACACACACACACACACACACACACACACACACACACACACACACACACACACACACACACACACACACACACACACACACACACAACACAACACACACACACACACACACACACACACACACACACACACACACACACACACACACACACACACACACACACACACACACTGCACGCCGGCGCGGATCCCAAACATACATATGCATAATACTAAGGTATCTATACACACATTTTATTTCAACTGACCGATATCTCATACACGCAGGATCACATGCACGCCCATATATAATACTAACACATTCATATTGCTTAAATGCCGTGGACTCGAACAATCATATTCAAAAGACATTGTACGCTCACTCTCGCATACTTTCTACCACAGTTAGTTAGCTAACACGAATATTTTCTGACACACTTAGTTAGCTAACACGAATACTTGGCTGACACACTTAGTTAACTAACACGAATACTTTCTGACACACTTAGCTTACACGAATACTTTCTGACACACTTAGTCAACTAACACGAATACTTTCTGACACAGTTAGCCAACACGAATACTTTCTGACACAGTTAGCTAACGCCGTCGAATACTTTCTGACACACTTAGCTAACATTTCTGACACTTAGTTAGCCAACACGAATACTTTCTGACACACTTAGTTAGCTAACACCGTCGAATACTTTCTGACACACTTAGCTAACACGAATACTTTGTAACACTTAGCTAACACGCATACTTTCTGACACAGTTAGCTAACACGCATACTTTCACTCCGCACACTCCACTCCAACACACACACATACTTTTCAGTTAAATGCATTACACTGCAGTTCCGATGCAGCGTCAACTGAATGTGTGGATAAGTGGAACGATCAAACAGTCGAGTTCAGTCTGTTTGAATTCTGCCCGGGGTTGATTGACTCAGCAGGGTCGAACTATTCATGGCGGGTTCATCGGGCTGCTTCTGGACTTAGAGTTTTTGTTTTGTTTGTTTGTTTGTTTTGCGTTTTTTGTTTTGTTTTGTTTTTTGTTTTTTGTTGTTGTTCCTCCCCCCCCCCCCCCACCCCCACCCCGTTTGTTGGTTTGTCACTGTGTGTGTGTGTGAGTGTGAGAGAGAGATAGTGTGTGTGTGTGTGTGTGTGTGTGTGTGTGTGTGTGTGTGTGTGTGTGTGTGTGTGTGTGTGTGTGTGTGTGTGTGTGTGTGTGTGTGTGTGTGTGTGTGTGTGTGGTTGTTGCTGCTGCTGCTGCTGTCAGTTCCGCAGTCATTTTGTCATCATTGTTGCCGCGACCTTGTCAGTGATTATAAAGCAAGCATTAAACTGACATTGTTTAACTTGAAACAACCACAACAATTGGGGGCGGGGATAGCTCAGTGGTTAGAGCGCCGGACTCGTGATTGAAAGGTCGCAGGTTCGAATCCCTGCTGGAACGGCGGGAGAATTTTCTTCTCCAGGGTCGACTTTCTGTGCTGACTCTTATTTCGGTATCCGTTCCATCCGTGCTATGTTACCACAGCAGCACGTAAAAAATCCCGGTCATTCTGCCAAAAGTGCAGGTGGCAGGTTACAGCTAAACACGCATACACCTTACGTATGTGGCTTTTATTGAACTGTGCTTCGACATTGGTCACAACTTGTCCCTAATATGTCAAATGACATCTGAGGACATTAAGCATCGAGTCATCATCATCAACCACAACAAGACAAGCAATCGCTCTAACCCAGAAAACTGCCAGTACTATTCGTTCGTTCTTTTTGTTTAATGTCCTCAGAAGCTAAAAGCATATTAGGGACAACAGTACTATTTAATACATCCGGGTTTAAAATAGCTACCGCCCCAACAGCTAAGGTCATAGGTCAGATCAGGCCAGATGGTCCAAGGGACGTAACTTCCACAGCAACATGCTGAGAGTTACCCACAGCATCAAGATGGAGTCGATTTACAAAAACTGATTAGCTTCGTTCGCAACAAATCACAAAGATGACTTGGAAGGACGGATTTAGGGTCGTCGACTTGCGCGTACTCGCCAGTCAGATGTACTGCAAACAGTGCAGATCAATTCTGGATCTAAACCGGACAAAGAAGGAGAAGCAGATTGGTTTTGCCAGCGTGCTGTCGATCGTCTGCTCGTGCGGAGCTGACAACATGGTACATACAGCCGAGAGACGCGTCACTGAGAGTGGAGATATAGACTACACCATCAACTTCAAAGCAGCTATCAGTAATGCCACGTTTTCTGTCATTGTGTATTGACTGACTAAATGTGTGTGTGTGTGTGTGTGTGTGTGTGTGTGTGTGTGTGTGTGTGTGTGTGTGTGTGTGTGTGTGTGTGTGTGTGTTAGATGAGCGTAATTTATTTAGGAATTCTCGTTGTCGCCAAAAATTAGCCTTCGTCTGTGATTTACCGAGTATCGCTGTGACTGTGAATGGTGTGAAATGCAGATATTACCAAGCACCTTCTGTTGTGCTCTAAATAAAAGTAACTAAATCTTATGGAATGGCGCTGTAAAAAATAACAGTTTATCAGTTACAGTTATTTCTATTATGATTTTGTATTATTGTTTCAGGCATCAAGAAGAGCAATCTTTCCATCAGAAAGCTGCATGACTTCTTCACGGATCTCCACATTCCATGCCTCCCTGCCTCCAAAAAATCGCTGGCAGCAGTAGTGCCCTCCGTTACCCAGTCATCCAGAGTAGCCTCCCCTTCGCCCGCATCAGTGCCAGCCCCGTCTGTGACCCAACCCATCATCCAACGTGCAAAGAGTGAACAAGCCCTGCAAACAGTCAATCCCAGTTTTCATCATCAAAGCACACACGTACAGGCACATGCAGCGGTTAGAAATTTCTCAGAAATTTCACAGTCTCACTCTCTCTCTCAGGTCAGCAGCAATGTTACGGTCAAAGCACTACCAGTACCACTGCCTGTGTCAGCAGGCCCGCAGAAGGTGGACAACAACAAAGCCAAAAGGAAGCAAATGTTTGTTCTGCCTTCCACGTCCGTTGGACGTCATTTCCGCTTCAGCTGGTGTTCTGCACCTGTTGGAGCAGAGGAGGAGGAATGGGCCAGCAGCTTGCCGCACAAGCCTGGAGATGAGATGAAACAAATGTTTGAGACTGGTGAGGGCAGCGGTTCCGGTTCAGATGGAACTCCAGACTCTCTTGCTAGAAAAGGGGATTCTTATGTTTCTGACGCGGGCGCAGAAGAAGTTGATCCCATTCCCAGAGCTAAATCTTCACCGAGAGTTGTCATTTGCTTGGAGCGAATGAAGGAGCCTGTCCCTTGTCAGGTTTGATATAAATTAGGTTGTGTGTGTGTGTGTGTGTGTGTGTGTGTGTGTGTGTGTGTGTGTGTGTGTGTGTGTTGTAAATTATTGTGTGTGTGTGTGTGTGTGTGTGTGTGTGTGTGTGTGTGTGTGTGTGTGTTGTAAAGGGGGACTGTTTTTGTCTTTGATCCCAAACTGGAATCCTGACGGGGCAGAATTTTACAATCCTGAGTAAAATTGGTCTGTCTGTTTTTGTCTCTCTCAGTCTCTCTCTGTCTGTGTGTGCTTGCATTTCATCAGATTCACACACACACACATGCGTGAATACACTGACACATGCATGCATGTACACTTTAAATATATGAGTACACAATTGCACGTTCATGCAAGTAACACACACACACACACACACACACACACACACACACACACACACACACACACACACACACACACACATTTGCCCACATGTGTTCACACATATCCATTTCCACAGAATGACAGATATAGATAATATGGACACACACACAAACATGTGAGCTCACATATGCATACAATAAATCGCACTCTCTTGCAAATAACGCACATGCATGTACACATGTATGCATAGATGCAGAGACAAAAACAAAAAATATTGCCATTCACTGTTTCAGACTGGAGAACCAAACTCGGCACCAGGAAGTCTCCAAGAAGAGCCTCAAATTCAAAAAGGACTAGACAGCAGAAGCACCGATGACTTCCTCGGCCATTTCACAGCATTCAATAAACCTGAGAATGGTTCTAGCCTGACTTCTGTCCCAAACCCCACGCCCCAAAGCCTGAAGAGTAAACCTGCGCATGTCACTCACAGAGAGAAGAACTTGGCAGAGCCCCCGCCTCACAAGCAGGGCATTCGGCCAGAGAACCAGTTCTGCTGCTTGGTTTGCGATTTCCATTTTTCCACATTCAAAAGCCTGAACCGGCACCAGACTAAGAAGCATGGACCTGAGTTTGCCAGGATGCAGAAAAAGATTCTTTTTGCCAGAGAGACTGTGGGGGAAATAAGCAATGGCCTAGGTGCAGACGTTGAGGCAACAAAGAGAACAAATAAGAAGGGAAAGTCGGGTGATCAAAGTGAAATGCGAGAAGACGGTTACAAAAATGAAAATGGTGCTGATAACAAAGAGGCCGTTTTGGAGGCAGCTGGCGACGCTAAATCTTCAGAAGCTAAGGGTGTCAGTGGCAGCCCTGAAGCAGCCACAACAGATCAGAGCAGCAAAGCGAGCCAAGGTGGCTCAGGGTACTCAAACCCTGAAATCAAAGAAGAACGTGAGCAGCTTTCAGAATTGATGAGCGAACAGTTCTCCCTCACCCCCAGACTAGTCCCACCCAAAGTCAAATGCAAGTTTTGCCCGGCCGAGTTCAGGTACCAGTGTGAGCTGAGGCTGCACACGTTAAAGCACACCGGTGCCCGACCCCACAGCTGCGATGTCTGTGGCAAGGCCTTCCGCCTACTTGGAATTTTGAACCGACACAAACGGGAGCACACCGGGGAAATGCCCTACGCCTGCGGCCAGTGCAACCAGAGGTTCCAGGATTCCACGGTGCTGAACCGCCACATCAGGACAGAGCACGGGGTCAAGGAAGGCCAGGGAACAAGGTCAAGGGCAGTGAAGAGTAACAGAAGCAGGAGGGCTAGACACTACAATCCAACCGCCAGCAAAGATGAACAAGAGGACGGCACCCAGGTCGAGGAAGGAGCCGTCAAAATCAAAGTGGAAGCTGCTGACGTGTCAACAGCGCAGACGAACAGCCCCACGGCAGGGTCAGCTGCAGGCTTGAAGTCTGCCGGGCAGGGAGAGGAGGAGGATGGGAAGCGGACGTTTCGGTGCCAGGTTTGTTCCGCCTTGTTCCCCTGCACGCGGTCCTTCGCGCAGCACATGAAGCTGCACCCGGAGGTGAAAGACGTGCACCGCTGCCCGCGCTGCGATCGCAGCTTCCGCTACGTCAGGGACTACTACGCCCACATGCGCTCCGTTCACGGCATGCAGCTCTTCGTCTGCCCCGACTGCGGCAAGACGTACAAGCAGTCGACCACGCTCAAGGAGCACCGCCTCAAGCACTCAGGCCAGCGCCCGTTCATGTGCGAGTCCTGCGGGCGGACGTACATCCGGGCCAACGACTTGCGGCGCCACGAACGGCTGCACACCAATGACCGCGCGTTCCGTTGCCGGGTGTGCGGGAACACTTACCTGCAGCTGACGCACCTCATCAACCACCAGCGTTCACACACAGGTGAGAGGCAGAGAGACTCCTACTTTCGTGCAGTCGTCTTTAGCCGCAGACCAGCCTCCACATAACTGTTACGTCAGTTAGTCATTGCCAGAATTCTGAAACAAGAATTTAAATGTTGTTTTGTGGCCTGAAGAAGGAGATTTCCCAGAAAATTTGCATCGCGTTGTCTATGTCATAATAAATAGGCGTTCTTTTGAATCTTTTATGTGTTTGGATGCCATTGCCAAACAAAAACAAACAAACAAACAAAAAACTGTGCTTAAAGTAACAAGGTGATGATGTGGGGCTTAATTGTCTCCAGATGTTGGGCTGACATATTAGGGACAAGGGGTTAGTTAGTTAGTTAGTTGGTGCTTTAAGCCCAGTCAACCGCAAGTGCTTTGAGCCCAGTTTACCACAAAGGGTCATATCAGGGCTAAGGGGCAAGCAACAAGGCAAAATCTTTGGTAGATGGGGGATGGGTGGGGGGGGGGGGGGGGGAGAGAAAACAGTTCCTTTTTTGTTGTTGTTCTTTCTGCTTTGTTTCCATCAACTGAATTTTGAACAAAGTTCTCCCATACACGTCTATTGCAAGGCTACCCCCTGTGGTGAAACAACAAGAAAACAGGATTGCAAGGGAAAGTAACTGAATATGTCCAGTACATGATGGATTGCCTCCCCTTATAGTCTTTTGAGATTTGTTAGCCCCGGCAGGTTGGTTCTTGGCATCACAATTTGTTTTCTGTGCAACCTTTGTTGTTTTTGTTTGCTTTTTGGCGTGACCATTTTTTGAAAAATATCTTGGTGCTGGCACAAAAAATGGGATCAGTTTGGTTACCAGTGCATAGGCACAGATTTTTTGATTTTTTGATTTTTCTTCTTTTTTCACTTAAAGAGCAACAGCGCTTTCTTCTCGTCTTTTCATTTTAGGGGTGTGTCCGCATGTTTGTGACAAGCCCACTCCCCTCCTCCCCCCTCCACCCCACCCCCACCCCGACCCCCACCGACCAATAGTACCTTTTAGATTTAATCAGAGAGACAAGTGTGCATCATAAATTTCACATTTGTGGATGAAAGTTGAACAGCAGCAGCCCTTTTTCCTCATCCTCTCATTTCAGGGGAGCGGCCGTTTGTTTGCGAGAAGTGCGGCAAGTCCTTCCCCCAGCGCAGCACTCTCTACCTCCATATGAAGACGCATCGGGTAAGACGCTGGCTTGGAGCAGGGATGGCTCCGTGGGTAAAGCATCTGACTGAAAGGCCAGGCGCAGTACTGACGCAGGTTCGAGTCCCCGGTGCGGCAAGGGATTGTTCTCCCAGAGTCAGCTTCTGGTGCGGATTCTCTGATGGCGTCCGTGCCGCGCAAGTGTGCAGGCACAAGCATCAGCATTCTTCTGCTTCTTCTTCCGTTAATCGTCTGCCGTCATCCTGTTGACGATTCTGATGATGAACTTGGGGGGTTCTGCGTGGCTTTCCTAGCATCTGTTGTCCTAGGGTGTACATTCTATTTTTTAGCATTTGCATTAGCACGCACATTACAAATCCCAAACACTGGCAGCCATACCATTGTTTGGCCACACAAAAATAGCATGCAGATGTGTATGTGTGTGTGTGTGTGTGTGTATGATGTGTGTGTGTGTGTGTGTATGATGTGTGTGTGTGTGTGTGTGTATGATGTGTGTGTGTGTGTGTATGATGTGTGTGTGTGTGTATGATGTGTGTGTGTATGATGTGTGTGTGTATGTGTGTGTATGATGTGTGTGTGTGTATGATGTGTGTGTGTATGATGTGTGTGTGTATGTGTGTGTATGATGTGTGTGTGTGTATGATGTGTGTGTGTGTGTGTATGATGTGTGTGTGTGTGTATGATCTGTGTGTGTGTGTGTGTATGATGTGTGTGTGTGTGTGTATGATGTATGTGTGTGTGTATGTATGATGTGTGTGTGTATGTGTGTGTATGATGTGTGTATGATGTGTGTGTGTGTATGATGTGTGTGTGTTGTAAAGCACCCCGGACTCCCACCTTCTGAGGGAGATGGGTTCTATAGAAATCCCCTGTATTATTATTATTTGTGTATGTGTACAAGTGTTTATATATAATATATATATATCTGGAAGTATGTGTATGTGTGTGTGTGTGTCATTACTGTTATTGTAAAGCGCCCTGCATTTCCACCTTGTGTAGTAGATGAACTCTACTGAAATATCCCCTCTGTTATTATTAATATTTGTGTATGTGTACAAGTGTTTATATATATGTATGCAAGCTGGTGTGGGTGTGATAATAACATGCGAATGGTAAATTGTTCAGGAGGAGCTAGGCGTCATTGAGTGTGAGCGGTGTGGCAAACGACTGGCCAACCAACGGACTTTTGAGAAACACCAGGAATCCTGCACAGGTCTGCGTCTGCCTCTTTTTTTTCTTTTTTTCCTGTCTGTCTTTTTATTTATTTTCTCTCTCTGTTCTTCTCTGTCTGTGTGATCTCTCTCTCTCTCTCTCTCTCTCTCTCTCTCTCTCTCTGCATTTCTCTCTCTCTCTCTCTCTCTCTCTCTCTCTCTCTCTCTCTCTCTCTCTCTCTCTCTCTCTTTTTACATGGGTGAGGGCTGGATGTAAAAGACCGTGTGTCTACTCCACTACCCTCGTAAAATAAAGTTAATTCATTCTCTCTCTCTCTCTCTCTCTCTCTCTCTCTCTCTCTCTCTCTCTCTCTCTCTCTCTCTCTCTCTTACATGGGCGAGGGCTGGATGTAAAAGACCCTGTCTCTACTCCACTACCCTCTTAAAATAAAGTTTATTCATTCATTCCTTCTCTCTCTGTCTCTGTCTCTCTCTCTCTTCCTGTTGTCTGTGTTTCTGTCTCTGTCTGACTGCAGATGGGATCAGTTGTGTTACACTACCATGCTGAGCTGGGTTATACACTACTGCATGCACACAGCAACCATCGTAGCTGACAAGACCAAAGCTACTCAAAAGAAATATTCTGTGACAGCCACCCCAGTCATGGGAACACATCTGAGTGGTTCATGAAACTGAAAGCAAGGCAGAGCTGTAAGATGTATTCATACCATGGATGAAGTTCGTTGAAGTGTTGCTTTACGTCCACAAAAATGTTAGGTTTATTAGGGACGGGAGCCCGGGACGTCCACCTCAACTTTCACACAGCTCCTGAGCTCTGCATATATAATGGATAGGGAGGCTGCTAACTTAAACCCCAAGTTCTGGGCAACAGCCACCTCCCCTCACTCCTTAGCATGATGCTGCTGGACTGAGTGTCTAGTCCTTTGGACGAGCTGAACACCAAGGTCCCATGTGTTACAGGCATGTGCATATTAAAAAACAACAACTAAACAACCCCAAAGTGACAAACACTGTCCTATCAAAATTCTGCACCCAATTTATGCCCATTATTATAATAATTCTGCATCTTTGACCCATTCTGATTCACGTAAAATTCACTTCAGGCATCTTCAGGAAGCGGTTTGGTGACTACCGTGACTTCATATGCCAAAAGTGTGGCAAGGACTGTAAACGTCGACAAGGGATCAACTACCACCGGAAAGTGGGGTGTAAAGGTAAGTGGTAAATACTGTAAACATTCACAAGGGATTACAACTACCCCCTGAGAGTGTGTTGTAAATTTATGTAATCGGTGAAGTCTGTAAACACAGGCGAGGAATCAACTATACCTTGCACAGCTGAAAACCCAGAACTGGGCATATTCCAGACTGGAAAACAGACCGCAAAACATGTCTAGAAATATTTCTGGTCATATTTTTGCGTTGATGCTTTTGTGTTTTTATATGCTGAAAATGTAGGAATACAAAATACACCCAAATCACACAAGCAGACAGGTATGCTGCCGTCTCCTACCCCTTTTGAGCTGGTTTGGCCTAGTGGTAAGGCGTTAGGCTAGTAAGCAGAAAGACCTTGGTTTGATTCTGTTTCGGCTCTCTTTGCTCTTCAAACATTGTGGTCTGTGGACACTGTCTTTGTGACTTTGTCCTTCACAGTGAATGAAACATTAAAATGGCTCTCATCTCAGTGCAAGAGTCATTCTGGTGGTAACACTGACTGTGTTGCACTAGGTATAGTCTCCCTTTTCCACCACCTCCTGGGATCTCTGTCTCCTCCAGTACCTCTTCAGAGACAATTCAGCAAGCAGTTTAACCAAACCAAACTACAACAACAACAACGAAACTGATATGGACAATAATTTTTTTTTTTTTTTTTTTTAACTAATAATAGTAATAAGGACGGCAAAAGCAAAAACAAAAAACAACCTAGAAGGCCAGTTAAAACAGACACAAAAATAAACTAACTGATAAGGACAGTAAAAAAAATAAAAAAATAATAAGGACAGTTTTTTTTAAGTTTTTTTTTTTAATGATAAGTACAGTTAAAAAACAACATCTCTGTGCAGGTCCCACTCAAACCGAGAGCATGCGAGAGTTCATCGGCGCCGACGCGGACGGCAGCTACTGCACGAAATGCAACCGGCGGTTCCTCAACCGGCACCGCCTCATGTACCACCTGCGGAAGGTCTGTGGCAAAGGGCAGCTGCTAAACCGCCCGGACCCCAACAGTTCTGGCTACTGCATGTGCCCCAACTGCGGCCAGGAGTTTGCCTCCAAGCACCGACGCCACTACCACATGATCACGCACTGCACGGAGAAGACAGCCAGGGGGCAGGAGCCAGTGGACCGCGATGCCCCGGGGTACTGCATGTGCGCGCACTGCGGAGAGGAATTCGCCACAAAGGGCAAGCGGAAGTACCACGTCATGAAGCTCTGCACACAGCGGAAGAAGAACTCAGAGGGGAAGAACTCGGGGCAGCAGACTGGGAAGATAAAGGTGAGGGTGGGGTTTTCGAAGGTCAGGGGTGTGGCGGGTGAAGGTGGAAGGTCAGGGGGCGGGGTCAAGCAGGAGGGGTTAGGCCCAGCTGCGGGTGAGATTGCTTCTTATTTGGAAAGCGGCATCCCGCCCAAGGTTCAGTTTTTGTACTGACGTGAAAATTACACCTGTAATTCAGTTTTTTGTACTGACATGGAAAACAGCATCCAACCTGTGGTTCAGCATTTGTACTGACATGAAAACTAGTGTCCAACCTGTGATTCAGTATTTGTCCTGAAGTGGAAACTGATGTCTCACCTGTGGTTCAGTATTTGTACTGATGTGGAAACTGATGTCTCACCTGTGGTTCAGTATTTGTACTGATGTGGAAACTGATGTCTCACCTGTGGTTCAGTATTTGTACTGATGTGGAAACTGATGTCTCACCTATGGTTCAGTATTTGTACTGATGTGGAAACTGATGTCTCACCTGTGGTTCAGTATTTGTACTGATGTGGAATCTAATGTCTCACCTATGGTTCACTTTTTGTACTGACCTGGAAACTGAGGTCTCACCTGTGGTTCAGTATTTGTACTGACATGGAATCTAATGTCTCACCTGTGGCTCAGGGTTGTACTGACAGGGAAACTAATGTCTCGCCTGTTGTTCTGTATTTGTACTGACACAGAAACTAATGTCTTACCTGTGATTCAGTTTTTGTACTGACATGGAAACTAATGACCCACCTGTTGTACAGTATCTGTACTGACACAGAAACTACATCTATAGTTCAGTACTTGAACCAACCTGAAACTAGTGTCCCAACTGTGGCTAAGCATTTGTACTGATGTGGAAACTAACATTACATCCATGGTTCTATATTTGTACCAACTTGAAACTAGCGTCCCAACTGTGGCTCAGTATTTGTACTGATTTGGAAACAATATCCCACCTGTTTCTGTTTATTTAATTTTTTATACTGATCGCTTTAAAAAAATTAGAACACTGTTATCTGCTTTCCTAGTACTTACTTAGTCATTGCACTCTAGTCAGATGTGACTAAATGAATGGCTGTCACTTTATGTAGCTTGTTGGACTATATGTAGCTTGTTGGACTATATAGCCACCAAATGGTGTACTTACAGCACAAATTGCTTTGCAAAACTGCTGCCATCACGGTGCACATTCTGTGCACAACTAGGCACCAGTTATTAATGTTATTCGAAGCCACTTACATTCATCTGGTCTTATTAACGTTGTAATTGTAAAGTGTGTGTGTGTGTATGCGCACGCGCGCGTGTGTGTAAATTATAGTTTAATATGTAACTTTTGTATTTTCAGTAACTGTTGAGTTCTAAAACACAACATGTGTTGCGAACTTTTGTGTAAATATTGCATTTTCGGGTGCCATATGCATTTTGGCGACATCGCTGCATCACTGTATGCAAAATGACTGAACACCAGTTCAGCAAGTTACGGCTCACTGGTTGCTGCCGTGTCACTCAGCACTAGATCTGTGTGCAAACTCCATGTGATCTCAGCCATGGCTCCGCACTCCTCCCCGGCACTACAAGTCCAGTCATTGAAGGGCAGAATCTGGACGACGAAATAAATGTGCAAGCTGCTGTTATTTTGGTCTTTATGGCGATCCACCCCTCCCCCCACCCCGATCTATATGCGTTACAGTCAGTAGTGCCCTGTGTCTGTGAATAAAATTTGGATGCACAATGATTTATTTGAACCAAATCCTTACGAACCCATATCTGGAAGAATAATTGGTCTCCGTATCCGTCTGGCCAGCAAGAAATTGCGTATCCTGCTGAACTGATCAGTGATAATTTCCGGTCAGTCAACATAGGACACCCTCCCAAACATGAAATCTGAAACAACCCAATGTGCCTAGTCTAACTGTCCGTGTGTATCAAAATTTACTCAAATGTAGGTGACTGTGAAGCCATAAACAAAACACACGTTGACATCAAATACAAATGAGAGAAAATGATGGCAGCCTCGATTTCAACTTCATCTCGTTAGCAAAACCCACAGTAGACAAGAACTGGGTTTGCAAACATCGTCTGCTCATTTTGGGAAAATGATGCCGCATACGAAGTTCTGATCTATTCAAGCTCTTTATGAATGGCGTATTTACTGAATGTTTCCGCTTTTTCATGCATAGATAGACTTTTGTTTTACTATTCTCATTTGCTCACTTTACAGATCATGAGCTCCATCAGTTTCACTTTGTGCACTAATTCAGTCAAAGGTGTATGCTGTAGGCTACGCATTTTTCATATCAGTGACGCAAAATACGTAATGTTTTGCGTCGGTTGACGCAAATCTCTGAAAGGCAGCGCAACCCCCGATTGTGTACTGTGATGTGGTTGTGTTCATCCATGTTTTAATTTCTCAAATGAGATAATAATTTGAATCTTGAATGGCATTTCTTTGAACGTTATCAAGAGATAATATATCATGAGTGTATGGATACAGATGAAATTCAGTGACGTTTACTTGTGCATTCTCTCTCTCTCACACGCGTGCACACACACACACACACACACACACACACACACACACACACATGCAAACACACACACACACACACAGAGGAACAAACATGTCTGTTCTCTGCACACTCTGAATATTTACTGACAGTCAGCTCACACGAGACTAACATATAAGACTAACATTGTAACAATACTTCCCCACATATGGAATGCCCTCACACACACACACACACACACACACACCTACAAATTACTAAAGACATCAAACATCCCCCCTCCACCCACTTTCCCTGGTAACTTTTGCAACTGCAACAGTGGTGGCATTTGTACTGCTTCGCAATTTTAGGTTCAACTTCCATTGTTATACACAGCACGAAGCAACGCCTACTCAGAAATCGGCCCGGAAGTGATGCTGTGACCTCTCGCGACTTCTTGCGCGAAAGATTACTGAGGGCATTCACTCGTGCAAACCAGCTTCACTGAACCACCCAACAGACCAAGCTCTATAGCCCTCCGCCTGGTCAGTCAAAGGAGGCAATGCATACACAATCGGCAGAGAAATCCTAGGCGTTCTTTCACTTTCTGCCATTTTCCACCCCATGAGGCACATCAGTGAATGTTCTATCACTCATCATCTCTGGTGTAAATCCCTCCCCACACACACCCAACTGAGAACAGAGACTGAAGCACATTCACTCCACTGACACACCAGTACAGGGCCTTGGCACAGATTACTATCCCCCCACCCTCCCCCACTCCTACACACTGCAGAACTGTCACCAACCCCCCCCCCCCCCCCACTCCACCCCCCACCCCACCAAACACACTCCCCTGAGATTGAAGTGCACTCATTCCACTGACACACCAGTACTTGGCCTTGTCACAGATTGTTATCCTTCCTGCTCTCCTCCCCCCCCCCCCCCCCTCTACACACTGCAGAGCTATTGCTGACCCCCCCACACACCCCCCCTCCCCCCCCCCAACACTCCCCTTCTAAGCACTGAACAAGCTGCAAAAACTCAACCAAACAAGATCAGTCTTTTTCATTTGTCATCATTTTTAACCACTTATCTGTTGTTTATGTGTCGTTTTGTGGCGCTTGATAGAGGGGATTCCCCCCCAAATGTGCATGCTGTGTGTTCAGTTCATATTAAGCGGTTCCTTTGAACCTTTTCGTGTTTGGATCTTGACACTCCCCTGAGATTAAGTGCACTCATTGCGCTGATGCGTCAGTATTTGGCCTTGTAACAGAACACTATCCCTCCTGCTCTCCCCACTCCTACACACTGCAGTCATCATGCATATTCCACTGACACACCAGTACCTGGCCTTGGTACAGATTAGTATTCCCCCCCCCCACACACACACACACACACACACTGCAGTCATCACGAAAATTCCACAGACACACCAACACATGGCCTTGACAAGGATTACTTACTTATCCCCCACCCCCACTCCTACACATGCACAGAGATATCACAACAACCCAACAACCAGGGGCAACGCTTGTCATCTACGTGTCCCGTTTTTTTCAATGTCGCCACTCCAACTTGCATTCAGCTGCATTCTCTGCAATCAGAACCAAAACAAGGGTGAAAGTGCAGCGAAACGTCGGCAATGTCCACTTTTAGCCCCGTCGGTTCATGATCCTCAAATGGTATGAGAATGTGTGTGTGTGTGTGAATGTGTGTGTGTGTGTGTGTGTGTGTGTGTGTGTGTGTGTGTGTGTGTGTGGACGGAATGAACTTAAGTATGCACTACGTTGGCATATCCACATAGTAGTTCATTCCGTACTATGCCAGTGCTATGCACAAACACATGCACACACGCATCCTCAAACCATTTGAGGACAGTGAACCGATGGGGCTAAAAGTGGATATTGCCGAAACGTTACCATCAAACAAAATGCCATGCAACCACATGATCTGAAGACAAAACACTCACCTCACTCAAAAAGAATAATGATAATAGCAATAAATAATAATGATGTACTTACTCTTTCATGCGCTAGTTCTCCACAGTGGAGCACATAGCCCATTACAACACAAAGAGCGAAACGCAATCAAAACAA
>OY757557.1:1278527-1300296 GCA_963584105.1 Alviniconcha strummeri
CGGTCGGAAACCGAGTGTGGTTCTGACGTCGAAAGTCAGATGAGCGAGGTCAGAAAACGGTTGCGTTCGGAAAACCGTTGGGAACTTTTACAAGAAAAACGTACAGACATGAAGTTATACTTTTTTGAAAGAGGAATTCCCGTAGATTTATAAATTATAAAAATCGTTAAAATTCGTCGTTTTCGACTGCAGCAAAAATTGAGTCGAAAAAACGTTCATTTTTACCTTAAATTTACACCAAGAAAGTTTGAATGCACCATACTGAATTTAGTATCACTGGAAAGACGAATTTTCGCTCTTTAAAACAGTGTATTGTTTGATACGGAAGCGAGTTCTTGTAAAAGTTCCCGTGCAACAGAAATTGGAGACCCCATAGATTTTGTTGCCTGCTCGAGTTGCGCGATCGCTGAAGTCTGCGACTACGCCAGAGGCGCAAAAGATGCTCTCCCTGGAGGAACTGGAAAGAAACCGTGGTAAGTTTTTTAATTTTAGTGATAACTAAGTAAGTTTCCAACACAACCATAACTGTATTTTTGTGCTGTTTACATCTCTTTGAATGCAATTGAAGCAGATTCGTTATGGTCTGGTCGTATTTTGAACAACATTACAGAGTTATCTTCTCATTAGTTCCTCCGAAATGCAAACCGCTGTAAAAGTAGTAATTTCTTTCCCCGTAAATCCGAATTGACAAAAACGTGATGTATGATGTATGTTCTCAACAGTGAATTTTTTTAAAGGTTATTTTGCGAGTAAATGATTTAAAAAATATATATTTGTTGTTCTTGTCAAGGACAATAACTCTGATTTAGCTAGCAGACGATGCAGTAACGACCCATATTTTTATATATTTTTTTATATAGTAGATCTGCTCATCTAGACAAAACAAAATAAAAGCGAGCCATCAGCCAAAATTAATGTTATATTGAGAGTTTGGAATTGTATTTGCTTCTGAAGAATTTATTTCTTGTTTTTTCCCCTTCTTTCTCTTCTACCTTTTGTGCTCATGGAAGACCTGGCACACTGGCTAAAAATATTATTACACGATTCTTTCAGTCTTTGCATATAATAATAATAATAATTACAAGGGGGTGGGGGGTGGTAAAAAAAGAAGAGAGTAATAATGACAAGTTTTCTGGGTTTTGGTTTAACATTTTGGAAGCATGACTGACAAGACAAGACTATGGTAACAAGACAGAAGTAACTATAAAGTCAATAAGAAAGACTGAACAAAATGAAAGAAATAATCACACACACACACACACACACACACACACACACACACACACACACACACTTCAAGAGCCACATCAAATGTGGGGGTGGTAGGGGGTGGGGAAAATAAAATACTCACAGAGCAATGTTAAATACAGTTTTGAGCATGTACATTTTTTAATGTCATTGATGTGGGACTCCAATTTTTGTTAGTTTACTTTTCCTTAATAATCCAGGTCTTTTATCTAAACTA
Source organism: Alviniconcha strummeri (assembly GCA_963584105.1). Classification (NCBI taxonomy): domain Eukaryota; kingdom Metazoa; phylum Mollusca; class Gastropoda; family Provannidae; genus Alviniconcha; species Alviniconcha strummeri. The sequence continues at coordinate 1,279,993 of OY757557.1, forward strand.
AAGTAGGGAAGTTTTTTGTTTTTAAGTATTGTTAAATAATGGCAAGAGTGACTCCAGTCAGGTTTTTGCTTCTGGGATTGTTTCAATAGCTGAGACTGGTAGTAGTAGTCAGATACCTGAAAATTAGTTCTTGTCTGCTTCCTTCTGTTTGTACCTTTCTGATTTATTTATTTCTCAAGTTATTACTGCATGATTCACACAAAGTCAAGTAAGTGTTATTTACAACTAAACTTCAGAATTGATGATTTAATCGGTGAGTATTAAGTGTATTTAATTGGTGAGTATTAAGTGTTAGTGTGCTGTTTATGTTGAAATAAATCTTTTTTACCTGTTTGTTAGATTTCTTTGTTAATGATTTCAGAGGATGATCAGTTTCATTATCTTGAGGAGAGAATTGGTCCTAGAAAGTGAGGCAGGCCTCAACATCTACCACGAGGCCACACTTGGACTGCAGTTTTTAACTTCTTTTCCTCATTCAAACAAGTCTACATATATCTATAATTTGCCTAAATTTCCATATGCTGTGCATTTCCCTTCTCTGATTAATGCTGAATCTGCAGATACCAGAACCATGGCTTATCTCTTTCCATTGCAGAGTTTGATTTGCTTTAATGCTATTGCCATCAAAGATTCACGGTATATTTGCACCCTTTTTTCTCATGGAAACTTGCCTTTGTAGGTAAAATTTAGCTTGCACTTCTTTAGACTTGTGAATTTGTATTGTCTAATTAATGCTGAATCAGCTGATACCAGAATTATGGTTGTATCTCTTTCCATTCCCATGTTATGTTTGATCTTGTCATGGTACCATCAAAGATTGGTGATCGGACAATGTCAAAATGAGTGATTTTTCCATTTTTGGCACTCTGCATCTCCAAAATTTGAGTAAGGATGACTACTGAAAAAATTGTGTTTAGTCTGTGTTGTGCAGCCACTGTGTAAAACAAGCTGGGTGGATGTGTGACCAATACTTTTTATGCTAGAGCCATACAAAAACGGCATTTTGTAAAATGTGCAAAAAATGCCTAAAATGATGACTATTTGAAGGGTGATATCTCAAAAAAGATTATAGATAAATTTGTGAGCAAGTGCTCTTTGTACGTTTTACAATAATCCCGCCCCGCTTAACGGATCAATGCAATTTCATTACTGTACTTTAGTAACCCGGGAACCGGAGCAGACGACGCTTTTGTTTTGAAGCGCGGCGTGTGGCGTAACGCCACATGGCCTTCACACAGCCGACCGGCGATAGCCGCCAGTGCGCGCCTTTTTCAAATCTGTTTTTCTCCCTTAACATTTTGACCGCTTGTTTGTTTACCTACTCTTTGTTTACTTAGTCCTTTTTATGCACCAAGCCATGAGTAATATATTTTGGCATCTTAGAATGTTTACTTAACGTTTATTCAGACGCCGGATCGAGCTTAATTAGTAGCCGATGCCTCTCTAGGTCCATTCTTTTATAGCCGTCGTCTGCATGGCGCGCTTTGTTTAGTACTAGTAAATGGTAGTGAAATGTTGTTTTGATTCGATTAAAGTAATTCTGTGTCGATCAATGCGTTGTCGTATAGTATTTTGCTTAGCTGACTTCATGTTTAGTGTTTATTTTGGGTTGAAATTAACTTATTAAGTATTGTGTACTGTAGAAGCTAAGTTGTATTCATAGACTACTTAATCTCACTATCAGCGCTGCTGTGACTAAGGTTACGCGCCCCAGGCGAAAGTTCGCACCAATTGTTTTAATGCTAGTCTCTGAGTTTGTCTTGCTTCTCTTACAGAGCGTTGTATTGTAATTGTTATGTACCATTTTAACCGTGGGAGCGTGCTCTTTATTCCGATGTAAGTTTTAGTGACATTTATATTTTGTACATTGTGTTGGTTGTGATTTAGTTGTACGAATCTGTATATAGACAGGCGCAAGCCACGCTTCCCACTATTGTTGTAAATAAAATAAGTCATGCGTGTACATTTTGTTTATACGGTTTAAAAGATGGTAACTGTAGCTTTTATTTGATGTTTTTGATGTTTTAATTAGTTTAGTTATTGTAGAGGAAAGTGTATTTGTGCGGGCCAAGGAAACACAATTGTCAGCCATTTTGTGGTCCAGAGGGGCGATTTTACTGTAGCGATAGCATGTGTTCCCTGTGGCCCGCGCCGTTCTCTTATCTATGCGTGAGCGTGATGATTTTGTGCGTGTGCTGAAAACTGTCTGCGGCTGAACAAGTAAAAACTGATTGCTGCCATACGCCTGCTGTGGTCTCCACTTTATTGACTCCGCTGCCTGTGTCTTGTCCTTTGACCACTCTGCACCATTACAAATTAATGAAATTTGGTTTGTGTACTTGCCTTGTGACCCTCTTTAATATCACATATTAATGGAATGCATTGCTTGCTTTTCAAAATTTGGCTGGACCTACCTAATAAGTGTGTTAGTGTTATTGCAAAGTGCCCTGCATTCCCACCTTGTGCGGTAGATGGGTGCATGCTTGTGTGTACAAGCATGTGTGTTAGTGTTACTGTACATGTAAAGCACCCTGCACTCCCACCTGTCCGCTGCACGTGTGTGTGTGCATGTGTGTATAAGCATGTATTTTTAGCATTACTGTAAGTGTAAAGTGCCCTGCACACATGTGTGTATAAGTGTGTGTTGTTAGTGTTATTGCAAAGTGCCCTGCGTTCCCACCTTGTGCAGTAGATGGGTGCATGCTTGTGTGTTAGCATTACTGTAAGTGTAAAGTGCCCTGCACTCCCACCTGTCCACTGCACATGTGTGTGCATGTGTGTATAGGTGTGTGTTGTTAGTGTTAAAGTGCCCTGCACTCCCACCTGTCCAATTCACATGTGTACATTCATGTGTGTATAAGTGTGTGTGTTGTTAGTGTTAAAGTGCCCTGCAATCCCACCTTGTGCGGTAGATGGGTGCCCTAGAAATCCTTTTTTACTATCATTACCTGTTTGCCCAACAGGATCAGGTCAATCTTGTTCTCCTCTGCAATCTTGGCCAGTATTTTAGCCACGTGGAGGGGTTGCATTGTTTCGTAAGCTCCGGCATCCACCTCCACAAGAATAGATTTGTCGGCACCCATGGCCATAGCTGTACGTAATGTTTCCTGCAAACCCACTTAGTAATGATTATCATGTACAATATATATATGCAATGAAAACTCTCAAGGCTTAAAAAAAGCTAACACTAAATATTACAGTCATTCACACATTCATGATCAATAAGTATCTCAATCAGAAGGTCACACACAACACACACAAGTACTGACACACAAGTACTCACACTAGCACACACACACACACACACACACACACACACACACACACACACACACACACACACACACACTAGCACACACATGCACAAATACACACACACACCAGCACCCTACACACGCACACACACACACACACACACACACACACACACACACACACACTCACTCACTCACTCACTCACTCACTCACTCACTCACTCACTCACATGCACACACACACACATTTACTCACTCACACACACACACACACACACCTGGCACTGTGTAGGCCCACAGGAGACAGCGATGATTTCAGACGCTATCTTTTTTTCCTTCATCCTGACGGCCTCCTCTACAGCAATCTCATCGAAAGGGTTCATGCTGTGCTTCACTCCATCAGTCACCACCCCACTTTTGTCCGGCTTTACTCGGATCTGAACATCCAACACAACTTCAACTTTACTATATTGCATGCCTAATTACATTCATCAAATTGCACTCATGTGATGTACATTCAGAGAGAGTTTCATGATAACATGTAAAGCTGTATAAGTTTACTAAATCTAACATTAACTGATACTTAGTGTTATACCATGTCTACGTCCACAATCTACAACTGTACAAGCACAACATGTGCGCTATTAGTATTACTAACTGTGCACTTAAACAGCTGCAAAGCAGCACACAGGCAGATGGGAACTGGGGGGGGGGGGGGGGGGGGGTGATGATCATGATTTCATCAAACCAACAATACATCAAACCACTGGCATAGGCAGGGGATGCAAATACACAGAAAAACTGTGTTTTAAAATTAAACGCAAAATAAACCCCCTTTCACACAACTGCTCAAACCCCATGCATTTACAATACATGCAAAAAAGTCCAGACCTGTATGACAAAATTCATCTTAATTAAAGTCTTTAAGCAGTCTCTCTCTCTCTCTCTCTCTCTCTCTCTCTCTCTCTCTCTCTCTCTCTCTGTATGAATTGTATGAATGTACATGTACTCAACACACTGTAGCTCACTGTATCCTCAGTTAATAGTAGTTTCCCTCATGGGCGAGGGCTGGATGTAAAAAGACCTCAAGTCTTCTCCACTACCCTCGTAAGATAAAGTTTATTCACTCATTCATTCATTCTGTCTGGCTTGCAAATTGCATAATATAATTCAAAAGAAAAGTGATAGCATTCAGTAGCAAGCAGCTTGTTTTGTGCAGAGCTCTGATCTCACTTGATTTTACTTGTGCTTCATTGACACTCACAGATAATCATGGAGCTATAATTTTCTTTCTTTCTTTTTCTTTAATTGTTATGCTGTGTTGACAAAGCATCATTCAACAAATCATCACATCAATGAAGTGTCATTTGATGAAATGTCATTTGACAAAATGTCAGACACAGACAGCAGGGTGGGCAAAAATAATATGAAGCACTAACTCCCACATTTGTATTGTCACAGTAACAACTCGCCTTCTATGAAAACACACTGTCCTTCAAAAAGCCAGCACATGAAATTGTTGTCCTTGGAAACTTAAGTTTTCTATTTGTCCGAAAGTTGCGCCCTGCTCTTAGCCTTCAGTCTGTTTCAAGTCTCGTTCACACAAGTCAAAAGTATGTGTGTTACAGACATATACGTCATTAACATTACATAAACGATACATGCATAACCTCCTCTGATCAGACACAAACAGAAAAAACACGTAGTCGAAGAGATTGATAGTTCTGAAAGTGTAGCAACATGTGCAACGCAACAAATGAACAATGCAGGTAAAAGAAAAGAAAACCTCCATTAAATAACAACTAAATAACCTTGACAGCATAGTCGATGACCCTCTTGCAGCCGACAAGCACGCGCAGTCCCGACATGTTCGATTTACTTGTAGTATTGACGTCTGCTCTTAGAATCGCTGTCTGCGGTCACCGAACTTTGCTCCTACAGTTCGAAACTAAGAACACACAACTTTTATCAAAAAGAAATGCAAACAGAAAGATATACAAGCGAACCCAGTATGCAAGCTAGCAATCCAAGCAAACTTACGACAAAACTTAAACTGACAAAACTGTTTTTATTCTAAACAGCTAAAGGGGAAAATATCAATAAAATCCGAAACTAAAATTAAACAGCTCATCAAGGGAATGTTTTCGATCGGTATGACCCCGTGCCTGCCTCTCAAAAACAATAATATACACACATTTTCGTGGATATTCAGAAACTCGCTGTGTGAAGCTACAGTCACTCTTTCAGAGTTGCATACGACGAGAGCGCAGTGAGCCTGCTTGGAAGCAGAGAACTCCCACTGACCAGTCAACTAGTTCTTTAGTTTTGGGGGTTTCTTTAGAGAGAGAGAATGAACTTGAGACAGTGCAACAATTTAATTTTAAGGATGATGATGAAGTGATGCTTAACGTCCTCGGATGTCGGCTGACATATTAGGGACAAGCTGAGACCAATGCCGAAGCATGGTTCAATAAATTTGTACGTCCACGGAAGCCAGAAGGCTCGTTAGGACGGACAGCCCAGGACGGCCACCTCGATTCACACATCTGAACTATGAATAATTTTAAGGACTTGTGACCAGAGCTGAAATGTGGACTTTGCGAACACCACCTAAAGTGCCAGAATAATCACCAACATGATTGTGGGCATCCAAGGAAGGAAAGGAATAGAGCTATATAGTTGCCGCTGTGAAGTGCCAATTTACAGGCCCCATCTCGGTCAATGCCGGAGGTGCTCAACACTACACTTGCTATGATATATTACGCCGGTGGGAGGGGGATGTTTAATGGCTTGTGTTTTTAGCATTTTAGTGTATTATTTTTTAATGTGAGTCATGTATTCAAGACTGATTCAAAATTATTCCGGCAGTATCTCATTCACGGAGACTTGAAATTCAGTAAAACGGGGCTGACCATTAACCACATCACAGTACACAATAACACATTATTGTAATTTGTATACTTTAGAATTCAAAGAACAGTTATTGAAAATACAAAAGTTACATATTAAACAAACTAGAAATTTACATATAATATGTGTATGTGTCAGTGTGTGTGTGTGCGTGTTTGTGCATGCGTGTGTGAGAGAGATTATTGTAAATTACTATGTGTCAGCAAATATACCATAAAATAATTTTACACACATGCAAGCAGGCATGCACGCACACACCAATTCACACACACACAATGAGAGAGAGAGCCTGTGTGTGTGTGTGCGTGTGTGAGAGAGAGAGCCAGCGTGTGTGTTAATGTATGTGTCGTGCTGTGATATCTCTAACCCTTTTTCCTTCTTTCTCTCTGATAGACCCCACTACCAGAAAATCCAAACTCAATCCATGGTAGCTCAGTGGTATGATTGACATTTGTTAGTGATAAAGATGGGTGATACTTCAACAAATCAAGTATCAGGAGCCTTCCTACCCTGCTGTCCACAGCCCCCCCCCCCCCCTCAACCGCAGGCCGGCACTGGCTCTTAGGCCTGAAAAAAGCCAGCCACCGGACTGTTTACATTACCACAATCCTGGTCACTGGGCAGCGGCACATATCGCAAAGAATAACGCTCTCTATGTGAAGCTAAATAAAACTTGAACCAGCAAAGACTGAATACAATATAGAATGTCCACTGTTTCTAAGTAGATTTCCTGTTAGGTATGTCTAATGAGCATTTGTAATGAACTTGTGTAGCTTGTTTAATGCTCATGCATTGATTTCGTTTGTATAAGTGGAGTGGGGAGTAAGGGAAGCAGGTTGGAAGCATGAATGAAGAGTCACAAGTCAGAGGTTGCTATAACTTTTTATTTGCACCAACCAGGAAACAGTGTAGGCTCTCCCCTGAATCAGATGCATAGGCAGCAGCTCTAACTGACGACCTGCTACTGCAGGGACACTGGGGAAAGAGGATGTGGCAGTCCCAGTGCATGATGAATTGATGCTTAATGTCCTCAGATGTCGGTTAACATATTAGGGACAAGTTGTGACCAATGCCGAAGCACGGTTCAGTAAATCTTTACGTCCACGGAAACCAGAAGGCTCGTTAGGACGGACAGCCCAGGACGTCCACCTCGACTTTCACACTGCTCCTGAACTATGTCCCAGCTCACAAGTTTTAACACTTTATATAATTGGAGCCATAAAACTCCCACCCAATCAAAAAGGAGAAAGGACAGGAAAGAAAAGATTAAAGAGTCATGGCCCAGAACACACATGATACACTCGGTTACACAAGGTTACTTGAATAAACTAAAAGTTTTCAAGTCTTTCTTTTTTCCCAAAAATAATTTATAGTCTTCTTCATAAAAATATATAATATACCCTGTTACACCACATCAGGCCTATATTAAGATTATTATTTATTTTTTAGTCTTTTGCAGGATATGTGATTCTTCAGTATGTTCGTTTTGTAGACACGAGGATGATAGCATCTCACACCTATTTTGATCCTGGTCAAGTAACCCAGAAATTACGAACTGATCTAGCAGTGTCAGTTATCAGTAGAATTTTTTTCTCATCCTGGCAATTAATTTTAGTGAAATCTTTATTCTTTTTGGCATGGATGACATACTTGAAACTGACAAAGCTTTTACTAGCAACATTTCATAATATTATTTATCAATGTAAGCTGCAGTTAAGGGACCACACCTATACTATGATAGGTTTTTCACAAACCCAATTGTCCAGCCACCTACAGAGCAAAGGCACACCAGTCTTTGATTGATTTGGAATGGCTGCCTTGATTAAAACGTCTAACAGCAGTCAAGTGGCAACCCACACCTTTTTCATATTATAAGCTGACAGACAGGTAATAAGAGACTTGCTACATCTGCCAAAATGCTAAAGCTGAATTTTTGAATCCTTTATAAGGAGACATAATACAGATATATTTATAAAAGGTAGACTGTAGTGTTATGGTAATTGGTAGTGGTACTAAACTATGTTTGATGTATAGGTGTGTGCATATAATATATATATGTATATCTCATCCAAAGGACTTTTGTAGAGCAGGCACATATTGACTCCGCAAGCTGGTTTTAGTGAGGAGTTTCCCTTACACTCCCAATGCCAGTTTTAGTGAGGAGTTTCCCTTACACTCCCAATGCCAGTTTTAGTGAGGAGTTTCCCTTACACTCCCAATGCCAGTTTTAGTGAGGAGTTTCCCTTACACTCCCAATGCCAGTTTTAGTGAGGAGTTTCCCTTACACTCCCAATGCCAGTTTTAGTGAGGAGTTTCCCTTACACTCCCAATGCCAGTTTTAGTGAGGAGTTTCCCTTACACTCCCAATGCCAGTTTTAGTGAGGAGTTTCCCTTACACTCCCAATGCCAGTTTTAGTGAAGAGTTTCTCTTACACTCCTGGTTCTAGTTTTTGTGAGGGTTTTCTCTAGCGCTCTGCAAGCTGGTTTTAGTGAGGAGTTTCCCTTACACTCCCAATGCCAGTTTTAGTGAAGAGTTTCTCTTACACTCCTGGTTCTAGTTTTTGTGAGGGTTTTCTCTAGCACTCTGCGAGCTGGTTTTAGTGAGGAGTTTCCCTTACACTCCCAATGCCAGTTTTAGTGAAGAGTTTCTCTTACACTCCTGGTTCTAGTTTTTGTGAGGGTTTTCTCTAGCATTCTGCGAGCTGGTTTTAGTGAGGAGTTTCCCTTACACTCCCAATGCCAGTTTTAGTGAAGAGCTTCTCTTACACTCCTGGTTCTAGTTTTTGTGAGGGTTTTCTCTAGCACACTGCGAGCTGGTTTTAGTGAGGAGTTTCCCTTACACTGCCAATGCCAGTTTTAGTGAGGAGCTTCTCTTACACTCCTGAGGCTAGTTTTAGTGAGGAGTTTCTATTACTCTGCTGATACTAATTTTAGTGAAGAATTTCTCTTACACTCTTCATGCTAGTTTTGACCTCATGCTAGAACGCAACACTCATTATGACGTATTTGTGAGGAGCTTTTGTTACTCTCCTCGCACTGGTTTTAGTGAGGAGTTTCTTATACAGTCCTCTCAGTGAGGAGTTCCTCTCACTCCTGATGCTAATTTTAGTGAGGAGTCTAACGCTTCTCTTGCTAGTTTCAGTGAAGAGTTTCCCTTTGAATCCTGATGCTAGTTTTAGTGAGGAGTCTCTCTTATACCCCTCAAGCTAGTTTTAGTGAGGCATCTCTCTTACACACCTCATACCAGTTCTAGTGAGGTGTTTCTCTTACACATCTCATGCTAGTTTTAGTTAGGTGTTTCTCTTGCGCTCCTGATGATACTTCTAGTGAGGTGTTTCTCTTACACACTTCATGCTAGTTTTAGTGAGGTGTTTCTCTTACACACCTCATGCTAGTTTTAGTGAGGTGTTTCTCTTACACACCTCATGGTAGATTTAGTGAGGTGTTTCTCTTACACACCTCATGGTAGATTTAGTGAGGTGTTTCTCTTACACACCTCATGGTAGATTTAGTGAGGTGTTTCTCTTACACACCTCATGGTAGATTTAGTGAGGTGTTTCTCTTACCTCATGGTAGATTTAGTGAGGTGTTTCTCTTACACACCTCATGGTAGATTTAGTGAGGTGTTTCTCTTACACACCTCATGGTAGATTCAGTGAGGTGTTTCTCTTACACACCTCATGGTAGATTTAGTGAGGTGTTTCTCTTACACACCCTGTTTTAGTGAAGTGTTTCTCTTACATACCTCATGGTAGATTTAGTGAGGTGTTTCTCTTACACACCTCATGCTAGTTTTATTGAGGAGTTTCTCTTACACAACTCATGCTAGTTTTAGTGAGGTACTTCTCTTACACACCTCATGCTAGTTTTAGTGAGGCGTTTCTCTTACACACCTCATACCAGTTCTAGTGAGGTGTTTCTCTTACACATCCCATGCTAGTTTTAGTTAGGTGTTTCTCTTGCACTCCTGATTATACTTCTAGTGAGGTGTTTCTCTTACACACATCATGCTAGTTTTAGTGAAGTATTTCTCTTGCATAACTGATGATACTTTTAGTGAGGTGTTTCTCTTACACATCTTCTGCTGTTTTAGTGAAATGTTTCTGCTACACACCTTATGCTGGTTTTAGTGAGGTGTTTCTCTTACACACCTCATGCTAGTTTTAGTGAGGTGTTTCTCTTACACACCTCACGCTACTTTTACTGTGGTGTTTCTCTTGCATTCCTGATGATACTTCTAGTGATGTGTCTCTCTTACACACATCTTGCTAATTTTAGTGAAGTGTTTCTCTTGCACCCCTGACGATACTTCTAATGAAGTGTTTCTCTTACACACATCATGCTGGTTTTAGTGAGATGTTTCTCTTACACACCTCCTGCTAGTTCTAGTGAGGTGTTTCTCTTACAAACCTCATGCTAGTTTTAGTGAGGTGTTTCTCTTCCACTCCTAATGCTACTTCTACTGAGGTTTTTCTTTTATACACCTCATGCTAGTTTTAGTGAGGTGTTTCTGTGACACACCCCATGCTAGTTTTAGTGAGGTGTTTCTCTTACCTCATGCTAGTTTTAGTGAGGTGTTTCTCTTTCACACACCCCATGCTAGGTTTAGTGAGGTGTTTCTCTTAGACACCTCATGCTAGTTTTAGTGAGGTGTTTCTCTTACCTCATGCTAGTTTTAGTGAGGTGTTTCTCTTTCACACCTCATGCTAGGTTTAGTGAGGTGTTTCTCTTACACACCTCATGCCAGTTCTGTTGAGGTGTTTCTCTTAAACACCTCATGCTAGTTTTAGTGAAATGTTTCTCTTACACTGTAATAGTAACGACTACACAGAAATAATCCCAGATATTATCCATTATCCAAACAAAGACGCAAGAGCAAGGTCTGACAGGTTACAGCTCGGTACGGCTCACATCCAGAGCTTCACACAGACTAGGCAAGTGTCGGTTGTCACGGGTATGACTCTGTTTTGGCTGCTATCGGCTCACGCCTCATCTGGCTTCGTCTCGGTACAGACTGACCCGACAGCTCAGTCCTGACATGACCTCGTCCGTACATCTGTCTTTCTTTTTACACTCATCGTGCTGTTTAGTGAGAAGTTTCTCTTACACTCCTCGAGCTGATTTTAGTGTCGAGTTTCTCTTACACTCCTCGAGCTGGTTTTACTGAGGAGTTTGTCCTACACTCCTCGAGCTGGTTTTAGTGAGGAGTTTCTCTTACACTCCTCGAGCTGGTTTTAGTGAGGAGTTTCTCTTACACTCCTCGAACTGGTTTTAGTGAGAAGTTTCTCTTACATTCCGGATGCTAGTTTTAGTGTGGAGTTTCTCTTACACACCTCATGCTAGTTTTATTGAGGTGTTTCTCTTACACACCTCATGCTAGTTTTATTGAAGTGCTTCTCTTATACATCTCATGCTAGTTTTAGTGAAATCTTTCTCTTGCACTCTTGATGATGCTTCTAGTGAGGTGTTTCTCTTACACACTTCATGCTAGTTTTAGTGAGGTATTTCTCTTACACACCTCATGCTAGTTTTAGTGAGGTGTTTCTCTTACACACCTCATGCTAGTTTAGTGAGGTGTTTCTCTTACACACCTCATGGTAGTTTTAGAGAGGTGTTTCTCTTGCGGTCCTGATAATACTTCTACTGAGGTGTCTCTCTTACACACCTCTTGCTAGTTTTAGTGAAGTGTTTCTCTTGAACACCTGATGATACTTCTAGTGAAGTGTTTTTCTTACACACCTCATGCTAGTTTTAGTGAGATGTTTCTCTTACACACCTCATGCTAGTTCTAGTGAGGATTCTCTTACAAACCTCCTGCTAGTTTTAGTGAGGTGTTTCTCTTGCACCCCTGATGCTACTTCTACTGAGATGTTTCTTTTCTACATCTCATGCTAGTTTTAGTGAGGTGTTTCTCTTTCACACCTCATGCCAGTTCTACTGAGGTGTTTCTCTTACACACCTCATGCTAGTTTTAGTGAGGTGTTTCTTTTACACTGTAATAGTAACGACTACACAGAAATAATCCCAGATATTATCCATTATCCAAACAAAGACGCAAGAGCAAGGTCTGACAGGTTACAGCTCGGTACGGCTCACATCCAGAGCTTCACACAGACTAGGCAAGTGTCGGTTGTCATGGGTATGACTCGGTTTGGGCTGCTATCGGCTCTTAGCGAGTGCAGTGCATGCTCAGGGCGCGGCAGCCACCGACACGCCTCGTCTGGCTTCGTCTCGGTACAGACTGACCCGACAGCTCAGTCCTGACATGACCTCGTCCGTACATCTGTCTTTCTTTTTACACTCATCGTGCTGTTTAGTGAGGAGTTTCTCTTACACTCCTCGAGGTGATATTAGTGAGGAGTTTCTCTTACACTCCTCGAGGTGGTTTTACTGAGGAGTTTCTCTCACATTCCTCGAGCTGGTTTTAGTGAGGGGTTTCTCTTACACTCCTCGAGCTGGTTTTAGTGAGGAGTTTCTCTTACACTCCTCGAACTGGTTTTATTGAGGAGTTTCTCTTACACTCCTCGAGCTGGTTTTACTGAGGATTTTCTCTTACACTCCTCGAACTGGTTTTATTGAGGAGTTTCTCTTACACTCCTCGAGCTGGTTTTACTGAGGAGTTTTTCTTGCACTCCTCGAGCTGGTTTTATTGAGGAGTTTCTCTTACACTCCTCGAGCTGATTTTATTGAGGAGTTTTTCTTACACTTCTCGAGATGGTTTTATTGAGGAGTTTCTCTTACACTCCTCGAGCTGGTTTTACTGAGGAGTTTTTCTTATACTACTCGATCTGGTTTTATTGAGGAGTTTGTCTTACACTCCTCGAGATGGTTTTAATGAGGAGTTTCTCTTACACTCCTCGAACTGGTTTTAGTGAGAAGTTTCTCTTACATTCCGGATGTTAGTTTTAGTGAGGAGTTTCTCTTACACACCTCATGCTAGTTTTATTGAGGTGTTTCTCTTACACACCTCATGCCAGTTTTATGGAGCTGTTTCTCTTATACATCTCATGCTAGTTTTAGTGAAGTCTTTCTCTTGCACTCCTGATGATGCTTCTAGTGAGGTGTTTCTCTTATACATCTCATGCTAGTTTTAGTGAAGTCTTTCTCTTGCACTCCTGATGATGCTTCTAGTGAGGTGTTTCTCTTACACACTTCATGCTAGTTTTAGTGAGGTATTTCTCTTACACACCTCATGCTAGTTTTAGTCAGGTGTTTCTCTTACACACCTCATGCTAGTTTTAGTGAGGTGTTTCTCTTACACATCTCATGCTAGTTTTAGTGTGGAGTTTCTCTTAAACACCTCATGCTAGTGTTAGAGAGGTGTTTCTCTTGCGGTCCTGATAATACTTCTAGTGAGGTGTCTCTCTTACACACCTCTTGCTAGTTTTAGTGAAGTATTTCTCTTGCACACCTGATAATACTTCTAGTGAAATGTTTTTCTTACAAACCTCATGCTAGTTTTAGTGAGATGTTTCTCTTACACACCTCATGCTAGTTCTAGTGAGGATTCTGTTACAAACCTCCTGCTAGTTTTAGTGAGGTGTTTCTCTTGCACTCCTGATGCTACTTCTACTGAGATGTTTCTTTTATACATCTCATGCTAGTTGTAGTGAGGTGTTTCTCTTTCACACCTCATGCCAGTTCTACTGAGGTGTTTCTCTTACACACCCCATGCTAGTTTTAGTGAGGTTTTTCTCTTACACACCTCATGCTAGTTTTAGTGAGGAGTTTCTCTTACATTCCTCGAGCTGGTTTTACTGAGGAGTTTCTCTTACACTCCTCGAGCTGGGTTTAGTGAGGAGTTTCTCTTACACTCCTCGAGTTGGTTTTACTGTGAGTTTCTCTTACATTCCTAGAGTTGGTTTTACTGAGGAGTTTCTCTTACACTCCCCGAGCTGGGTTTACTGAGGAGTTTCTCTTACACTCCTCGAGCTGGTTTTACTGAGGAATTTCTCTTACATTCCGGATGCTAGTTTTAGTGAGGAGTTTCTCTTACACTCATCGAGTTGGTTTTACTGAGGAGTTTCTCTTACACTCATCGAGCCGGGTTTAGTGAGGAATTTCTCTTACACTCCTCGAGCTGGTTTTACTGATGAGTTTCTCTTACGCTCCTCGAGCTGGCTTTAGTGAGAGGTTTCTCTTACATTCCGGATTCTAGTTATATTGAGGAGTTTCTCTTATACTCCTCGAGCTGGTTTTAGTGAGGAGTTTCTCTTGCACTCCTCGAGCTGGTTTTAGTGAGGAGTTTCTTTTACATTCTTGATACTAGTTTTAGTGAGGAGTTTCTTTTACACTCCTGATACTAGTTTTAGTGAGGAGTTTCCCTTACACTCCTGATGCAAGTTTTAGTGAGGAGTTTCTTTTACACTCCTTATACTAGTTTTAGTGAGTCGTTTCCTTTACAATCCTGATGCTACTTTTAGTGAGGATTTTCTCTTACACCTCTGATGCTAGTTTTAGTGATGAGCTTCTCTGATACTCCATAAGCTGGTTTTAGTGAGGAGTTCCTCTTACACTCCTGAAGCTTGCTTATAGCGAGGAGTTTCCCTTACACTCCTGATGCTAGTTTTTGTGATGAGGATTCCGTTGACTCCTGGTGTCATTTTAGTAATGAGTTTCTCAAACATTTTTCTTGCTGGTTCAGTTCAGTGAGGAGTTTCCCTTACTGACACACCTCATGCTTTGTTTATTCGTGAGGAGTTTCTCTTACACTCCTGATGCTACTTTTAGTGAGGAGTTTCTCTTACATACCTCATGCTTTGTTTATTCGTGATGAGTTTCTCTAACACACGTCATGCTATATTTATTCGTGAGGAGTTTCTTTTACACCCCTGGTGCTATATTTATTCGTGAGGAGTTTCTCTTACACTCCTGATGCTACTTTTATTGAGGAGTTTCTCTTACCCTCCTCATGCTAGTTTTAGTGAGGAGTTTCTCTTACACTCCCCATACTAGTTTTAGTGAGGTTTTCATATACCCATGGTGCTAGATTTAGTGAGGAATTTATCTGATCTCTTCATGCTAGTTTTAGTGAGGAGTTTCTCGTACATTCGTCTTGCTTGTTTTACTGATGAACTGTACACTCCTGATGCTACTTTTGGTGAGGGGTTTCTCTTACACGCTTGATGCTAGTTTTAGTGAGGAGCTCCACTCCGGATGCTAATTTTATAGAGGAGATACTCTTACACTCCTCATACTGGTTTAGTGAGGAGTTTCTCTTACACTCCTCATGCTAGTTTTAGCCAGGAATGTCTCGTACACTCCTCATGCTAGATTTAGCAAAGTGTTTTAGCGAGGAGTTTCTTTTGCAGACATCGTGCTCAATCAGTGGTTTTAGTGAGGAGTCTTTCTTGCACTCCTGATGCTAGTTTTAGTGAGGGGTTTCTCTTACACTCCTGATGCCATTTTTAGTGAGAAGTTTCTCATACAGTCCTCTTGCTGCTTCAGTTTAATTAGGAGATTTGTTTCATTACACACCTTATGTGATGTTTAGTGAGGAGTGTTAGTTAAATTTCTGATGCTAGTTTTAGTGAGTCTACACTTTTCCTGCCAGTTTCACTTTGGGGTTTCTCTGACACTCCTGATGCTAGTCAACTTTGGATGAGTTTCACTTACGCTTTTCGTGTTCAGTGGTTTTAGTGAGGACTCTCTCTTACAGTCCTAATGCTGACTGAGTTTAATGGGGAGTTTCTCTTACACTCCGGATGCTAGCTTTAGTGAGATGTTGACACTCCTGATGCCAGTTTTAATGTGGAGTTTGTGTTACAGTCTTCATGCTAGTTTTAGCCTGGAGAAGTTTCTCTTAAAACTCCTTCTGCTAGTTTTGCAATGAGTTTCATTTACATCCCTGATGATGATCGTTTTAGCGGGGAGTAGCAGTCTTGACAACTGACCAGAAAAAGAAAAAGAAAAACGACAACAACCATAAACTACCCCCTACCCCACCCCCACCCCACCCCACTTTTCTTCTTGGTTGGGGTGGGTGGGGGGTGGGATATTTACATACACAAGAATACCATCATCCTGGTAGATCAGCTCTATGCAAGTTTACAAATAATAATCCATTCTTTACCTACTGTAAAGTAGTGTCTAATTGCTTTCTTCTGTTTATAACATGGAAAACAAATTCTGAACCATTTAGACACAGACGTTGATTTCAGTCTTGCTTCAGTTCGGTGCTGATTTTACTGAATATGGCGTTAAGTTGTGGCAGTGCTCCAAACTCCAGTCTAGCCTGTGATAGCTTTACTCTAGAGCAATACATGCACACACACACACACACACACACACACACACACACAAACACACACACACACACACACACACACACACACACTGACATACAACCATAGATATATACAATGGATTCAGTTCTTGAAATATACTCGATGAGAGAGAGAGCGAGAGAAAGAGACAGAGACAGAGAAACAGACAGACAGACAGACAGACAGAGAAGAGCTGCACGGTACTCACAACTGATGGAGTCGTTCCGCATCAAAACTTGATCGCGGTCACAGTCCAAACCCCGCTTTTCTGACGGATGCGGTACAGGGGCCGATGCGGCGTGGAATTTAACTTGATCAAATTTTAATACGCTGGCATAAAAAGAAAAGAAAAAAAGAGTCAGGTGTGGGCCTAATCGCCAGCAGAAAAACGGACTGCTGAGACTGAGCTGAATTGAGAGAAAACCAAGTCCTACTGACTGTGACAAAACTGGCAACTGATGATGAGGGTGAAGGCGACGACTACCGAACCATTGGACCTTCATGTGCGGGAACTACGGCGGCGTGAAGAGACTGACACGGACTGAAGAGGGACATGGTAGATGATGGTTCAGATACTAAGTATCAGTCTTGTTCTGAACTTCGCCTTGACGGAGGTCTTGGTTCCTCAATGGGGAGCACTCACTGTGTGACTGGCCGGGAGAGACTTGGAGACTTAATAAGTGTTCACATGTGAACTGTGTTAAAAACCAGCTAACAGTGGATTCTGCACTCTGTCCTGTACTCGATGTATTGAACCCGACCAGTGAACTCGGCACGACTGAAAAAGCATGAGAACTACTCACGCCCAGTCAGTAACAATCGAAACTGTCACACTCAGTGAATGGACAGTGCTGTGCCGTGAGTAAAATCAATCGGAAAATTAATCCATGAACACACACACACACACACACACACACACACACACACACACACACACACACACACACACACACACACACACACACACACACACACACACACACACTCAGTCACACACACACACACACACACACACACACACACACACACACACACACACCACACTCAGTCACACACACACACACACACACACACACACACACACACACACACACACACACACACACACACACACTCAGTCACACACACACACGCTCAGTCACACACACACACACACACACACACACACACACACACACACTCAGTCACACACACACACGACACACACACACACACACACACACACACACACACACACACACACTCACCACACACACACACACTCACACACACACACACACACACACACACACACACACACACACTCACACACACACACACACACACACACACACACAGTGAAAAACTCCAAGCACTGGTTTACGACATCCTTCCTTCAAGGAAGGTGCCGGAGAAAGCGATGCTCGGAGTATGACTCAGTGACACACTGTGACGAACACACACTGACTCCTACTGAACTTGATTCGGCCGACACTGACACAGCTTGAACTCACACGCCGTGTTCTGTGTGGAAATTTTCATGTATAAACGTTCACGGCTCACTCATTCATGCCTATATCACTCATTCATGCCTATATCAGTATATGTATATAAATGATGTCTGTAATTTTATATTTAATCATCAGTAGCTTAGCAATGACAGAGTGGAACCACCACTACACCCGTGTTGGCCAATGTGGCACCATCACCACATCTGTGTTGGCCAGTGTGGCACCATCACCACATTTGTTTTGGCTAATATGGCACCATCACCACATCTGTGTTGGCCAGTGTGGTACAATCACCACATCTGTGTTGGCCAATATGGCACCACCACCACATCTGTGTTGGCCAATGTGGCACCATCGCCACATCTGTGTTGGCCAATGTGGCACCATCACCACGCTTGTGTTGGCCAGTGTGGCACCATCACCACGCATGTATTGGCCCAATGTGGCACCATCACCACATCTGTGTTGGCTATTGTGGCATCATTACCACATTTGTGTTGGCCAATGTGGCACCATCACCACATCTGTGTTGGCCAATGTGGCACCATCACCACACCTGTGTTGGCCAGTGTGGCACCACCATCACACCTGTGTTGGTCAATGTGGCACCACCATCACACCTGTGTTGGCCAATGTGGCACCATCACCACATCTGTGCTGGCCAATGTGGCACCTTCACCACATCTGTGTTGGCTAATGTGGCACCATCACCACATCTGTGTTAGCTAATGTGGCACCATCACCACACCGAGTCTCTCCTCCAGGTGTTAGATGGTGTGTGATGAACGACGACAAAACAGCTCTTCTCTTTCCCTTTTCGTCTTCCTTGAAACCTTCCACCTTCCCTCCCTGATTCTATTATTCTTGGCTCTCGCAACATCGCCTTCTCTGATTCTACCAGGAACCTTTGATTCATTCTTGGCTCAAAACTGTCCATGAAGAAGCATGTCATAAAAATCTGTCAAACCTTATTTCAGTCCAGCGTAAACGCATTAGTTCGACCCGCTTTCAGTGTTTTGGTTCTTTGGTTTATAATGGGTTTGTGCCCGCAGGTGGTGTGGCATCAAGCTACCAACACCAGATCTTTCGATGCAGAAGCAAGCCACTAGTGGGGTTGCCTTTGCCCACAATTTTATCTGCTCGGTCATTCCCCTTCATTCCAGAGGAGGTAAGTGCTGTGACGAAAACGGCAATGTCCCAGGAATTTCCGACTGCCTCCTTGGATATTCGGCCCTACCACATAGTCACTGTCACTCACTCACACACTCACACACACACACACCACACACACACACACACACACACACACACACACACACACACACACATATATATATATACTGACACACTCACCAGAATCTGAAAGCAGACTATGGCCCTGTGGAGAACCTCCATCTTACAGCAGCGTATCATTATACATCCCAGCTACTGGAATTTCTGTGTGAGTGAACAACAAAGCAGAAAAAGAAGCACTCATGCCAACCGTGTGTAACTGTTCCTGCCATCTCCCTAGAGTGGTGGGTACAAAAGTACTGTGAGGTGAGCTGATGATGAAATGTGAATTGGTTTGGGTGAAGTAGGTGGAGAAAAAGGTCTTTGAAACTGCAGTTTGTCATCAACAGTTGATGGTATTACATTGTGATTTGGATGAGCACTCTGCAGTTGTACACAGGGCATTTTCTATCATTGGCGGGAGCAGCCACAAGTATCATTTTTGTTGTGACAAAAGACATGTTTTGTTGCGACAAACACGTGTTTGTTGTGATAAAAGTATGCTTGTCACAACAGAACTTTTGTCATGACAAAATTACGTTCGTTGTGGCAAATATTTATGGCGACAAACACATGTTGGTTGCGACAAAAGTTTTGTCGCAACAAGCATATTTTTGTTGCATCAACACTGTAGACAGATAATATGCAGGGGTGTTTTTGTTCACTTGAAGTGTTTTACACCAATGTTCTCATCAGCAGTGTGGACAAATGTACACAGGGTGTTTTTCTGATTTGATGAGTTCAGTGTTCTGGACAGGTGTTCAGATATTTTTTTCCTGGTTTGATGTATTTTGCTGTGGTGTTCTCATTGGTACTTTGGGTGAATGTGCTTGGGTGTTCTCTTGACTTGACGTATTTTACACCACCATTTAAGTCAACATCTCCGTGATATAACTGCACTGCAGACATATATAAATACATACACTGTGTTTTCCTTCCTTGGTGTATTTTACATCTTGTCAGCATCCTGTGGGCAAATGTACATGTTTTTATTTAGGTTTTTTGTTTGTTGGTCTTTTGCTGACTTGCTCATTTACCCTAGTGTTTCAGGTCAGCATTTGAGAGCAGATGTACACAGGATGTTTTTTCATTGGGACTGTTTGTTATTTGTTG